>CBVK0102114683.1:0-20983 GCA_900067695.1 Picea abies
TCCAGTGGGGAAACATCACATAATACCTCATCCTTGAAGGGTTGGATGTCATATGACAATCAACATTGTTGGCTGACACGGAGATCTCGTCCTTGCCGAAGCCACCCGATGTTGTATGGCTACAGGTGTGGTGTTGTTGACAATCCCAACTGTTTGATGACCTCTGCTGAGATGAGGTTTTTCTAGCTTCCACTACCAATAATAAAATGCAACGAGTTCCCCTTCACCCACATCTATGAATGAAAAAGGTGCTCCCCGTCTTCTGAATCTGTTGGTTCTTCTGGTTGAATTGCTGCGATCGTGACAATAACAGTGATCTCAACCACCATTTAGGGTTTGGATCCTTTTCTTTGTTCTCAACCACCAATGACTGTTTTGAGCGGAATTCATCGGTGTTGTGCGAGGGGATTTTATGGAAATCGCACCATTTTTCGTTGTTCTTCTTTGTCTTCTCGTGACTCTTCTTTTCCTGTGTATTGGATTGGTTTTCGGGATACTGTTTGTTAGGGTTGTCTTTGTCATACTTTGGTTGTTGCAGATTTATAGATCCAAAATCCCATTCACTCTGGTGCTTAAATTTCTACTCGATTTTAACAACATATCGATAAGCAACACTGAGTGATGAGATGTCTAGAAAATCCATTTCAATCTGGATGTATCTGTGTAGAGCCCCACGGTATTTCAAAACCAAATGTCGCTCGGACTCTTTGATACCCAAATTGGTGCACAAGGTATGGAAGGTATTGGTGAACTATGGAACTGCTTGGCCCCTCTCTTGTCGCAGTGTGGTCCATCTCATTTACTGTTCCTCATAGTTGCCAATAGGGTAATACTGATCTTTTACCACATCCACAAAAAACTCCCAAGTGGGATCGGCCCCATATATTCCAGACTCCTCTGTGGAACTTTGCTCCCAGTAAGTTTCCCACCAATGTTTGACATGAGGGAGAGCTTTAAGGAGTGCGAAGGTGATCTTTTATTTGTAGGAAAAATTGTGAACAGAGAAATAACCTTCTAGCAGAGTTAACCATTTTTCTAGGGCTTATGCATCTATCTGTCCTTCAAATACAGGAATATCAAAATTAACTTGTACCTTGAAAGGCGAGGTGCCTCCAAAGTGGTTTCTTGACGAAGATGCACCTACTATTATCGGCAAGCATTGAAGGATGTGGGAAAAATTCTCCATCATTTCATCCCTCTGTCACGTGAGAGTTTGCTCAAGCAATAGATTGATAGGATTGTCTGCTCTGTCGTTTTTCTTTTCTTTTTCCATTGAGGGTTTCTTGGGTGTGCGAGAGTGATTGTCTTCAAGAGAGACAAGATCGAGACCCAAGTTTCTATACTCATACCTCATCGGGGACATGCACTGAAAAAACGATCAGGAGCAGCCTGCTCTGACACCACTGATCCGGATTATTTTCGGCACGAAATGAGATCGGAGATATAATAAAGAAATACACAGAGATATCATGGATATTCAATAATATAATAGAAATATATCAGAGATGTAAAAATAAACACAGATATACAATAATACATGATTTCTATTAATGAAATAAATGTACAAAGACTGTAAAATTTAGAGTGAAAGACTCGATAGAATGGTGGAAGCTTATCTCTGAGAAGAGATGTGACGGCTACTCGCATTCACAAGAATATGATTACAATGAGGCTCTGAAGGAATTTTTACAATAAGAAAAAATTCCAAAAACCATAGACATCCAAAAACCTAACCCTGGGAGATGAAGCGTCAAAAGTCATGTGGGCCCCGTTTGGGTAAGAGAGTACATCAACTTCCCGAGGTCGTAACTTTTGCATACAATCTCCGTTTTAGGCGTGTGATAACTCGTTGGAAAGGTATAGTCAAGGAGATTAATTTTGGGGGCTAAATCATGCCTTTGGCTATCAATAAAAACCTCGATCTTGAAAAACCTTCATTTGGACCCTCAAAATGGCCCCAAAAGTTAAAACCTACTAAAAATAGTAAATTGCCAAAATTGCCAGAAAACTGCTTTGAGCCATTTGGAAAAGGTGGGTGGCCACCAATATCCACCTGGATCAATCCTCCCTCCTTAGGAAGAAATTGTCTCCATTGCGTTGAGTTCCCAGGGGAGAGGGAAAAATATTTGTTGGATTTGCATCTTGGTGAGCTGCTTGTATTGCTCGAGACATTGCATTGCTTAGTTTGTGGAAGTCTGTCATGAACCTATTGAAGCTGAGGTTTTTCAACAAGTCGAGCTACATGAGAGGAAGTTGTGCAGAAGGAATCTTTGTGCTTTGTTGCAACCTTGTCGACCTGCTTCTGTTGGATAAAAGGTGTAGGGGGAGAGGCTGTAGTGGTCGTAGTGTCCTTTTGTTCCCCTTTTGAACAGCTTGTGAAGAAGCTGAATTTTGTAGTATGAGATACTACCTTGCGACACTTTTTTGGTGCAACAATAGTTGGAACTACTTCTGGTATTCTGTAGAGATGATCCCCCAAAGTAACAATGACACTACGGGGTCGAGAGTCATAAACAACATGGCGTCTCCACATATATGGTTGGCCCAAGAGAACATCACAGACATCCAGTGGGGCAACATCCCATAATACCTCATCCTTCAAGGGTTGGATGCCGTATGACAATCAACATTATTGGCTGACACGGAGATATCGTCCTTGACGAAGCCACCTGATGTTCTATGGTTGCGGGTGTGGTGTTGTCGACAATCCCAAATGTTTGACGAACTCTACTGAGATGAGTTTTTTCTGGCTTTTGCTATCAACAATAAAATGTAGCAAGTTCCCCTTCACCCACATCTGTGAATGAAAAAGGCGCTCCCCCTCTTCTGAATATGTTGGTTCTTCTGGTTGAATTGTTGCGATCGTGACAATAGCAGTGGGGTCTGCATCGATGATCTATCTTTTACCAATGTTTTCAGAATTGGATTCTGAATCAGGGTTCGGCTGCTTGTCTTTGATCTCAGCCACCAATGACTATTTTGAGAGACATTCATCGGTGTTGTGCTAGGGACTTTTGTGGAAATTGCACCATTTTCTGGTGTCCTTCTTTGTCTTCCCGTGACTCTTCTTTTCCTGTGTCTTGGACCGGTTTTCGGAAGACTGTTTGTTAGGGATGTCTTTGTCATACTTTGGTTGTTGCAGATTTATATATCATAAATCCCATTTGTTCTGGTGCTTAAATTTATACTCGATTTTAATAGCATATCGATAAGCAGCACTGAGTGATGAGATGTCCAAAAAATCCATTTCAGTCTGGATGTATCTGTGTAGAGCCCCATGATATTTCATAACCAAATGTCGCTCAGAGTCTTTGATACCCAGCTTGGTGTGCAAGTTATGGAAGGTATTGGTGAACTCTGAAACTACTTGGCCCCTCTCTTGCTGCAGTGTGGTCCATCTCATGTACTGGTTCTCATAGTTTCCAACAGGGTAATACTGTTCTTTTACTGCATCCACAAAAAAATCCCAAGTGGGATCGGCCCCATATATTACAGACTCCTCTATGGAACTTTTCTCCCAATAAGTTTCCCACCAATGTTTGACATGAGGGAGAGCTTTAAGGAGTGCAAAGGTGATGTTTTCTTTGTCGGAAAAATTGTGAACAGAGAAATAACCTTCTAGCAAAGTTCACCATTTTTCTAGGGCTTCTGCATCTATTTGTCCTTCAAATATAGGAATATCAAAAATAACTTGTACCTTGAAAGGCGAGGTGCCTCCAAAGTGGCCGCTTGATGAAGATGCGCCTGTTGTTATCGAAAGGCATTGAAGTATGTGGGGAAAATTCTCCATCATTTCGTCCCTCTGTCATGTGAGAGCTTGCTCAAGCAATAGATTGATAGGATCGTTTGCTCCGTCATTTTTCTTTTCTTCCGCCATTGAGGGTTTCTTGGGTGTGCGAGAGAAATTGTCTTCAAGATAGACAAGATCAAGAACCAACTTGCTATACTCGGACCCTGTCGGGGACATGCACTGAAAAAACAATCAAGAGCAGCCTGCTCTGATACCACTGATCCGAATTATTTTCAGCACGAAATGAGATCGGAGATATAATAAAGAAATGCACAGAGATATCGCAGATATTCAATAATATAACATAAATATATCAGAGATGCAACCATAAAAGTAGATATACATTAATACATGATTTCTATTAATGAAATAAATGTATAGAGACTGTAAAATACAGAGTAAAAAACTCGATAGAATGGTGGCAGCTTATCTCTCAGAAGAGATGTGAAAACTACTTGCATTCGCAAGAAGATGATTACAATGAGGCTATGAAGGCCTTTTTACAATAATAAGGAATGCCAAAAACCCTATACATCCAAAAACCTAACCCTAGAATATGAACCGCCAAAAGTCATGTGGGCCCCGTTTGGGTAAGTGAGTACATCAACTTCCTGGGGTCATAAATTTTGCATACGATCTCTGTTTTAGGTGTGTGATAGCTCATTGAAAAGGTATCATTGAGGAGATTCATTTTGGGGGATCAATAATTCCTTTGGATATCATTGAGAACCTCAATCTTGAAAAACCTTCATTTGGAACATCAAAATGGCCCTGGAAATTAAAACCAAATAGTAAATTGCCAAAATTGCCAGAAAACTATTTTGAGCCATTTGGAAAAGGTGGATGGCCACCGATATCCACCTGGATCAATCCTCCCTCCATAGGAAGCAATGGTCTCCATTGTGTTGATTTCCCAGGGGAGAGGGAAAATCATTTGTTGGATCTGCATCTTGGTGAGCTACTTGTATTGATGGAGACGTTGCGTTGCTTAATTTGTGGAAGTCTACCATGAACTTGTTGAAGATGAGGTTGTTCAATAATTTGAGCTACATGAGAGGAAGTTCTGTAGAAGGAATCTTTGTGCTTTGTTGCAACCTTGTCGACCTGCTTCTATTGGATAGAAGGTGTAGGGGGAGAGGTTGTAGTGGTTGCAATGTCCTTTTGTTCCCCTTTTAAATAGCTTGTGAAGAAGTTGAATTTTGAAGTATGAGATACTACCTTGCAACACTTTTTTGGTGCAACAATGGTTGGAACTACCTTTGGTATTCTGTAGAGATGATCCCCCAAAGTAAAAATGACACTACGGAGTCGAGACTCATAAACAACATGGCATCTCCACATATATGGTTGGCCCAAGAGAACATCACAGACATACAGTGGGGCAACATCACATAATACCTCATCCTTGAAGGGTTGGATGTCATATAACAATTGAAATTGTTGGCTGACATGGAGATCTCATCCTTGTCGAAGCCACCCAATGTTGTATGGTTGTGGGTGTGGTTTTGTCAACAATCCCAACTGTTTGACGACCTCTGCTGAGATGAGTTTTTTCTGGCTTCCACTATCAACAATAAAATGCAATGGGTTCCCCTTCACCCACATCTGTGAATGAAAAAGGAGCTCCCCCTCTTCTGAATCTGTTGGTTCTTCTGGTTGAATTGTTGCGGTCGCGACAATAGTAGTGGGGTCTGGGTCGATGATCTGTCTTTTACCAGTGTTTTCATAATCGGATTCTGAATCAGGGTTCGACTCCTTGTCTTTGATCTCAGCCACCAATGAATGTTTTGAGTGACATTCATCGGTGTCGTGCCAGGGGCTTCTGTGGAAATCACACCATTTTTCGGTGTCTTTCTTTGTCTTCCCGTGACTCTTCTTTTTCTATGTCTTGGACTGGTTTTTGGGAGAATGTTTGTTAGGGTTGTGTTTGTCATACTTTGGTTGTTGCAAATTTATAGATCCAAAATACTGTTTGTTCTGGTGCTTAAATTTCTGCTCGATTTTAACAGTGTATCGATAAGTAGCAACGAGTGATGAGATGTTCAGAAAATCCATTTCAGTCTGGATGTATCTGTGTAGAGCCCCACGGTATTTCAGAACCAAATGTCGCTCGGAGTCTTTGATACCCAGCTTGGTGCACAAGGTATGGAAGGTATTGGTGAACTCTGGAACTATGTGGCCCCTCTCTTGCCACAGTGTGGTCCATCTCATGTACTAGTCCTCATAGTTTCCAACAGGGTAATACTGTTCTTTTACCACATCCACAAAAAAATCCCAAGTGGGATCGACCCCTTATATTCCAAACTCCTCTGTGGAACTTTGCTCCCAGTAAGTTTCCCACTAATGTTTGACATGAGGGAGAGATTTAAGGAGTGCGAAGGTGATATTTTCTTTGTCTTTAAATTTGTGAACAGAGAAATAACCTTCTAGCAGAGTTAACCATTTTTCTAGGGCTTCTGCATCTATCTGTCCTTCAAATACAGGAATATCAAAATTAACTTGTACCTTGAAAGGAAAGGTGCCTCTAAAGTGGTTGCTTGATGAATATGCACCTGCTTTTATCGGCAGGCGTTGAACGATGTGGGAAAAATTCTCCATCATTTCGTCCCTCTGTCACATGAGAGCTTGCTCAAGCAATAGATTGATAGGATCGTCTGCTCCATTGTTTTTTTTTCTTTCGCCATTGAGGGTTTATTGGGTGTGCGAGAGCGATTGTCTTCAAGAGAGACAAGATCGAGACCCAACTTGCTATACTCGGACCTTGTCGGGGACATGGACTGAAAAAATGATCAAGAGCAGCCTGCTCTGATACCACTGATCGAGATTATTTTCGGCACGAAATGAGATCGGAGATACAATAAAGAAATGCATAGCGATATCGCAGATATTCAATAATATAACAGAAATATATTAGAGATACAACCATAAACACAAATATACAGTAATACATGATTTTTATTAATGAAATAAATGTGCAGAGACTATAAAATACAGAGTGAAAGACTCGATAGAGTGGTGGTAGCTTATCTCTAAGAAGAGATGTGACGGATACTAGAATTCGCAAGAAGGTGATTACAATGAGGCTCTGAAGGAATTTTTATAATAAGCAGGAATTCCAAACACCCTAGACATCCAAAAACTTAACCCAAGGAGATGAAGCACCAAAAGTCATGTGGGCCCCGTTTGGGTAAGTGAATAGATCAACTTCCTGGGGTCGTAACTTTTGCATACGATCTCCGTTTTAGGAGTGTGATAGCTCGTTGGATAGGTATCATCGAGGAGATTCATTTTAGGGGCTCAATAATGACTTTGGCTATCATTGAGAACCTAGATATTGAAAAACCTTCATTTGGACCCTCAAAATGGCCCCAGAAGTTAAAACCTGCTAAAAATAGTAAATTGTCAAAATTGCTAGAAGACTATTTTGAGCCATTTGGAAAAGGTGGGTGGCCATAGATATCCACCTGGATCAATCCTCCTACCTTAGGAAGCAATGGTCTCCATTGCATTGAGTTCACGGGGGAGAGAGAAAAGCATTTGTTGGATCTGCATCTTGGTGAGCTGCTTGTATTGCTGGAGACGTTGCGTTTCTTAGCTTGTGGAAGTCCACCATGAACCTGTTGAAGTTGATGTTGTTCAACAAGTTGAGTTATGAGAGGAAGGTGTGCAGAAGGAATCTTTGTGCTTTGTTGCAACCTTGTCAACCTGCTTTTGTTGGATAGAAGGTGCATGGGGAGAGGCTGCAATGGTTGTAGTGTCCTTCTGTTCCCCTTTTGAACAACTTGTGAAGAAGTTGAATTTTGCAGTATGAGATACTACCTTGCGACACTATTTTGGTGCAACAATAGTTGGAACTACCTCTGGTATTCTGGAGAGATGATCGCCCAAAGTAACAATGACACTACTGGGTCAAGACTCATAAACAACATGGTGTCTCCACATATATGGTTGGCCCAAGAGAACATCATAGACATCCAGTGGGGAAACAACACATAATACCTCATCCTTGAAGGGTTGGATGCCATATGACTATCGACATTGTTGGTTGACATGGAGATCTCGTCCTTGCCGAAGCCACCCGATGTTGCATGGTTGCAGGTGTGGTGTTGTCGAAAATCCCAATTGTTTGACGACCTCTGCTAAGATGAGGTTTTTCTGGCTACCTCTATCAACAATAAAATGCAGCGGGTTTCCCTTCACCCACATCTATAAATGAAAAAGGTACTCGCCCTCTTCTGAATCTGTTGGTTCTTCTAGTTTAATTGTTGCAGTCGCGACAATAGCAGTGGGGTCTGCGTCGATGATCTGTCTTTTACCAGTGTTTTCAGAATCAGATTCTGAATTAGGGTTTGGCTCCTTTTCTTTGATCTCAACCACCAATGACTGTTTTGAGTGACATTCATCGGTGTTGTGCCAGGGGATTTTGTGGAAACTGCACCATTTTCAGTTGTCCTTCTTTGTCTTCCCGTGACTCTTCTTTTCTTGTGTATTGGATTGGTTTTTGGGAGACTATTTGTTAGGGTTTTCTTTGTCATAATTTGGTTGTTGCAGATTTACAGATCCGAAATCCCATTTGTTCTGGTGCTTAAATTTCTTCTCAATTTTAACAGCATATTGATAAGCAGCACCGAGTGATGAGATGTCCAGAAAATCCATTTCAGTCTGGATGTATCTGTGTAGAGCCCCATGGTATTTCAGAACCAAATGTGGCTTGGAGTCTTTGATACCCATCTTGGTGCACAAGGTATGGAAGGTATAGGTGAACTCTGGAACTGCTTGGCCCCTCTCTTACCGTAGTGTGGTCCATCTCATGTACTGGTCCTCATAGTTGCCAACAGGGTAATACTGTTCTTTTACCGCATCCACAAAAAAATCCCAAGTGGGATCGACCCCATATATTCCAGACTCCTCTATGGAAATTTTCTCCTAGTAAGTTTCCCACCAATGTTTGACATGAGGGATATCTTTAAGGAGTGCGAAGGTGATCTTTTCTTTATCGAAAAATTTGTGAACGGAGAAATAACCTTGTAGTAGAGTTAACCATTTTTCTAGGGCTTCTGCATCTATCTGTCCTTCAAATACAGGAATATCAAAATCAACTTGTACCTTGAAAGGCGAGGTGCCTCCAAAGTGTCCTATTGATGAAGATGCACCTACTCTTATCAGCAGGAATTGAAGGATGTGGGAAAAATTCTCCATCATTTCGTCCCTCTGTCGTGTGAGAGCTTGCTCAAGCAACAAATTGATAGGATCGTCTGCTCCGTCATTTTTCTTTTCTTCCGCCATTGAAAGTTTCTTGGGTGTGCAAGAGATATTGTCTTCAAGAGATACAAGCTCGAGACCCAACTTTCTATACTCGAACCTCGTCGAGGACATGCACTGGAAAAATGATCAAGAGTAGCCTGCTCTGATACCACTGATCTGGATTATTTTCGGCAAAATGAGATCGGAGATATAATAAAGAAATGTACAAAGATATCACAGATATTCAATAATATAACATAAATATATCATATATGTAACCATAAACACAGATATATAGTAATACACGATTTCTATTAATGAAATAAATGTACAGAGACTATAAAATACAGAGTGAAAGACTCGATAGAATGGTGGCAACTTATCTCTGAGAAGAGATGTGACAGCTACTCGCATTTGCAAGAAGATGATTACAATGAGGCTCTAAAGTATTTTTTACAATAAGCAGGAATTCAAAAACCCCTAGACATACAAAAACCTAACCCTAGGAGATGAAGCACCAAAATTCATGTGGGTCCCGTTTGGGTAAGTGAGTACATCAACTTCCCGGGGTCGTAACTTTTGCATACGATCTTCGTTTTAAGCGTGTGATAGCTCGTTGGAAAGGTATCATTGAGTAGATTAATTTTTGGGGCTCAATAATTCTTTTGGATATCATTGAGAACATATATCTTGAAAAACCTTCATTTGGACTCTCAAAATGGCCCCGGAAGTTAAAACCTGCTAAAAATAGTAAATTGCCAAAATTGCCAAAAAACTATTTTGAACCATTTGGAAAAGGTGGGTAGCCACCGATAGCCACCTGGATCATTCCTCCCTCCTTAGGAATCAATGGTCTCCATTGCATTGAGTTCCTGGGGGAGAGGGAAAAGCATTTGTTGGATCTACATCTTGGTGAACTGCTTGTATTGTTGGAGACGTTGAGTTGCTTAGTTTGTGGAAGTCTGCCATGCACCTGTTGAAGTTGAGGTTGTTCAACAAGTCAAGCTACATGAGAGGAAGGTGTGTAGAAGGAATCTTTGTACTTTGTTGCAACCTTGTCGACCTGCTTATGTTGGATAGAAGGTGCAGGGGGAGAGGCTATAGTGGTTGTAGTGTCCTTCTATTCCCCTTTTGAACAACTTGTGAAGAAGCTGAATTTTGCAGTATGAGATACTACCTTGCGACACTTTTTTGGTGCAACAATAGTTGGAAATACCTCTAGTATTCTATAGAGATGATCCCCCAAAGTAACAATGACACTACGGGGTCGAGACTCATAAACAGCATGGCATCTCCACATATATGGTTGGCCCAAGAGAACATCATAGACATCCAATGGAGAAACATCACATAATACCTCATCCTTGAAGGGTTGGATGTCGTATGACAATAGACACTATTGGCTGACACGGAGATCTCGTCCTTGCCGAAGCCACCCGATGTTGTATGGCTTCAGGTGTGGTGTTGTCGACAATCCCAACTGTTTGATGACCTCTGCTGACATGAGGTTTTTCTGGCTTCCGCTATCAACAATAAAATGCAGCGGGTTCCCCTTCACCCACATCTGTGAATGAAAAAGGTGCTCCCCCTCTTCTAAATCTGTTGGTTCTTCTGGTTGAATTGTTACGGTCATGACAATAGCATTGGGGTCTACGTCAATGATCTGTCTTTCACCAGTGTTTTCAGAATCGGATTATGAATCAGGGTTCGGCTCCTTGTCTTTGATCTCAACCACCAATGATTCTTTTGAGAGACATTCATCGGTGTTGTTCCAGGGGCTTTTGTGGAAATCGCACCATTTTATGGTGTCCTTCTTTGTCTTCCCGTGACTCTTCTTTTCATGTGTCTTGGACTGGTTTTTAGGAGATTGTTTGTTAGGGATGTCTTTGTCATACTTTGGTTGTTGTGGATTTATAGATCTGAAATCCCATTTGTTCTAGTGCTTAAATTTCTACTAAATTTTAATAGCATATCGATAAGCAGCACCGAGTGATGAGATGTCGAGAAAATCCATTTCAGTCTGGATGTATCTATGTAGAGCCCCATGGTATTTTAGAACCAAATGTCACTCAGAGTCTTTGATACCCAGCTTGGTGCACAAGGTATGGAAGGTATTGGTGAACTCTGGAACTTCTTGACCCCTCTCTTGCCACAGTGTGGTCCATCTCATGTACTGGTCCTCATAGTTGCCAACAGGGTAATACTGTTTTTTTACTGCATCCACAAAAAAATCCCAAGTGGGATCAACCCCATATATTCTAGACTCCTCTATGGAAATTTGCTCCCAGTAAGTTTCCCACCAATGTTTGACAAGAGGGACATCTTTAAGGAGTGCAAAGGTGATCTTTTCTTTGTTGGAGAAATTGTGAACAGAGAAATAACCTTCTAGCAGAGTTAACCATTTTTCTATTGCTTTTGCATCTATTTGTCCTTCAAATATAGGAATATCAAAATTAACTTGTACCTTGAAAGGTGAGGTGCCTCCAAAGTGGTCACTTGATGAATATGTGCCTGTTTTTATCAACAGGCATTGAAGGATGTGGGAAAAATTCTCCATCATTTCATCCCTCTGTTGCGTGAGAGCTTGCTCAAGCAACAGATTGATAGGATCGTCTGCTCCGTCATTTTTATTTTCTTCTGCCATTGAGGGTTTCTTGGGTGTGTGAGATCGATTGTCTTCAATAGAGACAAGATCGAGATATAGCTTGCTATACTTGGACCTCGTCGGGGACATGCACTGAAAAAATGATCATGAGCAGCCTGCTCTGATACCACTGATCCGAATTATTTTCGGCACGAAATGAGATCGGAGATATAATAAAGAAATGCACAGAGATATCACATATATTCAATAATATAACAGAAATATATCAAATATGCAACCATAAACATAGATATACAGTAATACATGATTTCTATTAATGAAATAAATGTATAGAGACTGTAAAATACAGAGTGAAAGACTCAATAGAATGGGGGCAGCTTATCTCTGAGAAGAGATGTGACGGCTACTCGCATTCCCAAGAAGATGATTAAAATGAGGCTCTGAAGGCATTTTTACAATAATAAAGAATGCCAAAAACCCTATACATCCAAAAACCTAACCCTAGGAGATGAAGTGCCAAAAGTCATGTGGGCCCCGTTTGGGTAAGTGAGTACATCAACTTCCTGGGGTCGTAACTTTTGCATACAATCTCCATTTTAGGCATGTGATAGCTTGTTGGAAAGGTATCATCGAGGAGATTCATTTTGGGGGATCAATCATGCCTTTGGATATCATTAAGAACCATGATCTTGAAAAACCTTCATTTGGACCCTCAAAATGGCCCCAGAAGTTAAAACCTGCTAAAAATAGTAAATTACCAAAATTGCCAGAAAAATGTTTTGAGCCATTTGGAAAAGGTGGGTGGCCACCGATATCCACCTAGATCAATTATGAAATATATGAGGGAATTTGGTTGAGGTACATGTCGGGTACATGGTTGAGACAAGTAGTTGATGAGTTCGCACATACGTGAGGTGTATAATTGATGATGTTGGTACATCTTGATGAGTCATATTTGATGAGTAGTTGATACATGATTGGTACATACTTGGTACATGGTTGTAGGCACTTGTTAGTAGTGTTTTTGCCACATGGTTTATGGATGATGTAGCATACTTGTATTATTAGAAGCACATATTGATCTTGGTGATGATTATGAGTTGTTGTGTTATGCTTTGTTGATACACATATTTGAGAGTTGTCTTGGTGATTGATATTGGTAAGTAGACCTTATTTGGTTGATAAGATTGATGAGACAGTTTGTTGTGATAGGTTGTTTAGACAAGTTGTTGTGACAGGTTATTTGTACATGTTTGGTGCATGGTTGATGCACTTGTTCATGGTATAGGTTGAGGTACAGGTTGGTGCATGGTTGATGCACTTTTTTATGGTATAGGTTGATTGTAGGTTGTTTGGTACAAGTTGGTGCATGGTTGATGCACTTTTTTATGGTATGGGTTGATTACAGTTTGAGGTACAGGTTGATGCATGGTTCAGGTTATTGGTATAGGTTATTTGGTGCATGTTGATTGGTACAGGTTTACAATTGTATATCTCATAGTGATAGTGTGACAGTGGTTCCATCATTCTACTTATACATC
The DNA here is from genome assembly GCA_900067695.1 of Picea abies. Lineage (NCBI taxonomy): Eukaryota > Viridiplantae > Streptophyta > Pinopsida > Pinales > Pinaceae > Picea > Picea abies. The sequence continues at coordinate 13,181 of CBVK0102114683.1, forward strand.
AGGGCAGTTGGATGGGGCAAGGATAGGTCATTGTAGCCACCTTTCGATTGTAGCTGGAGAACATAGGGGGTTGTAGCCTCCTTCTAGTTGTAGCCAGAGAATTGGGGAGTTTGAGCTTCCCTCAGGTTGTAGCCTGAGAAACTACAGGATTGGAGCCTCCTTCCAGTTGCAGCTGGAAAACAAAGGAAGTTAGTGCTTCCAATGAATGTGATTCTTCAAGACATATAATAAAAATTATTCCTTGGTTTTCTCCCGCTTTGTGTTTCCACGTAAAACACTGGTGTACTGTGTATGTGTATGATTGTTCATTTATTGATTTATTATTTACTCTGCAGTTATTGGATGATAATGATACATTGATATAACACTTGGATTATATGGTTAAAAATGATTAAATTTCTCTATTATTGATTCACCCCTCCTCTGAATAATCCAACAATTGGTATCTGAGTCGGTTCCTTCAAGAAACAGTTTAACCACTGGAAGGATATCATGGATTATTCTGAGAATGGAGTACCAATGTTTAATGGTCATAATGGTTTTAAGTATGATATGTGGAGCATAAGGACAAAAGTATTTTTACAGGCACAGGGACATTATATTTAGCTATCAATTGTTACAGGATATGATAGTTCAAAAAGGGAAAAGACTACAGCCAAGAAGGAATTGAGGAAGAATAACAAAATAGAAGTGGATTTCATCTGGGAAGGATTACCTAATCGGGTAAGAGAAAAGGTTGGTAAATGTTCATCAGCAAAAGAACTTTGGGATAAGTTACATGACATATATTATTCACCCATCACAGATTCATAAAATGTCAAAGAAGATGTGGATACAAATCAAGAAGAATTATGTTCACCATGTCAAGCATATTCAAAAGATGAAGAGTACATAATCACCAGAGGTATGTTGTTTTGTTTTAATTGTGTAAAATGTGGACATCTTGAAATATAATTCCATGAAGGAAATGAGACATAAAAACTAATTGGAAAGGAAGACAATTATGAAGAAAAATTGATTAGTGATTTAGATGAACTAAGAGAAGAAAACAATTCACTCAAGAAAGAATTGATGAAACAAAAGGAAAGTGTTCACATTTTTTAAGAAGCCCAACAGGTCATCGAGAACTTAAGAACACAGCTAGAAGAAGCCAAAAATATTGAAGAAAATCTTGAATATCAAAAGCATTGTTTGGAAACCAACATAGTAGCACAAAAGGAAGAATAAAAATGAGAGAGAATATATTGACATATCATTTTAAGGAAATATCTAATGATCTAAACTAGCTTGAGGCAGAGTTTGGTCAAGAAGAGAAAGGACCCAAAGAATAAATAATTACATTAAAAATTCAACTTGAAGAAGAGAAAAGAATAGAAGAAGTCATCGAGTCTCGGATAATGAAGAAATAAGAAGAGGTTGAGAAGCTTGAAGAAGAAGTTGTCACATTGAGAATTAAAATAGTCAAGCTCAACAAGAACGTTGAAGAGACAAAAACATCCACATCCATTATAGAGAATGAAGAGAAGCACTCTAGGCTGCTAGAAAAGAAGAATAAAGAAAATAGAAAGAGTTATGCAGAAGTACTCAAAGGAAGGAATCATGGTCAACCAAAATCTATGAAAACTATTGAAGATACATATTCAAGAATACCATTCATGTTCAAGCCACAAAGAAGGTTCAATCATGATCATGATCAGTCAAGGAAAAAATTTAGAAGGACTACGTTGTTGTAGGAAAAGAGTCGGTGAAATAAATCTATGGCCAACTAACGAAAAGAAACAACACACTCTAAAAAAATCTAAGAATCACAACCAAGCAAACAGGACCTTCTTTTGATGACCGTACTAGTTGGTGATGAAATCCAACGTCGCGTGATCAAGTTCATAAGGGGCTAGGATAGGGTGGAACAGTTACAATGGCGACCTTCTTAATGGACTTACGCCTTGGTGCAAGCTTCCACGCAGTAATTGTGGATCTATCCTCCAAGGAGCCCGAGTGATTTTGACCAATGTCTGCTCCAGGTACAGTGAGACTTCCTATCACCGTCACCTTGTGTAAGACCCTAAATATTATGGCCACTAAGGTTACCAATTCGCAGTCAGCCCCTGGGCGGGAATAGTTGACAGTCTGATCCGAACGTACGGGCAGGGTATCAAGCCCGAAACCAACTAAAAGGCTTCCACACAGTAATTGTGGATTTACCTCAAAGTGATCCCCATAATACGATCTGACCACCACAATCAGTTAAACCATGGATGGTTAGTCCCTGTAGCTCACCCGAATGCGACCTCGTGCGTAACCCCTGTGTGAGAGGGGGATCCCAGGCAGACTTATATGATAACTGGATTTACTCTCCCTAACTCAAGATGCTACTGTTTGTTTTGAAAACTTTGGAGATTTATGCTCACAGTCCTAATCCAAATTACTAAGCCTAGTCTACTGTTGGTGGAGGATCCTAGAAAATAAAAAGTTCTAGATAACTTTTAATTAGCGTTGATTTTTATGGCTGTTCTTTACGCAAAGGGGTGCATGGAAGTGAAACAAATGGAATTATGACTTAGACCCAAAGAATGCATCAAATATGATAAGCAGTCATTTCCTTTCGATGAATATCTATCTAAGGGAGAGAGAAAGTTCTTTTCACTAATCAAGCACGAATAAGGAATGCCCTCAAACGATTCTTTTCTCAATCAAATCTTGATGTAATGCAAAAACTTTTAAATGCCTTCTAATATGCACAATCAATCATAAAGATGTATTTTATTGTTTTCGTATGAGTGATGATCAATACAACACAATGCTTGTCTTGCTAATTATCTTTCTTGTATGAATGAAAACCAAACTAGCACAAGCAAAAGTCACACAAACAATACACCCTTTCGTAGCAATCAAAACGAAAAGCGAAAGAAAAGAAACAATTAAAGAGAAAAAAAAACTTCACACCCAAAAGAAAAAGTTGAAGAACAATGATCTTGACTGAAATCAAGATAAAGAGGTCTGTAGGCCTTTGATGACCTTCACCAGGGTTTTTTACTCAGCTGATGAGGAGAGAAAAATAATGCATGGGTTTCAAACTTCACTCAACAGGAAAAAACTCAATGAAAATGGTGAAGAAGGCTACAAAATCCAAATAACGAGATGTTTATTCTTCAAAAAGACAGATGTCAAGGCTGAAAGGGAAGAAACATTGACTTACAAGGCTACTCAGCAGAGGAGACACAGAGGTAAAACCCAGAAAAAGAAATTATGGAGGATTTTTTGGGCCAAAAAGGGTTGGCACTCTGTTGCCAAAGGAAAGGATCATTATAGCGCTCTGTGCAAAGCTATGGGGGAGTGATGGCGCTCTATTAACACTAGGACAGGGGCGCCAGGGTCTAAAATTCCCAGAAATGTCAAAAAATAAAAAAATTGCAATTCAATTCCGACAATTATGCTGAGTGTGATAGGGTGAGGAGCCAATCAGCTCATGAAACTAATCAAAAGAGGAGTGAACCAGGTCTGAAACAATCAAGGGATAGAACTAGGTCAATGAGGAGAAATCAAAACAAGAAGTTTCGATTTGAGGCTATCTCCCCAGTGGAGTCGCCAGTTTCGGTTGTAGGAAAATCTCCTTGCAGATAGGTAGATTTCCTCTAAGAGCTTGACCCTAACTCTAGACAGAAAATGATTAACATGGACACTGACTTCCTTTCAAATCTATGTAAACTAATACATGAGAAGGAAGGATGACAGAAGTACCTCTTTGTCGACGTGTGTCCCTGCACACTCCGAGTTGTGCTCCAATCCTTTGCTCTTCGCTGAGTTCTGTGGACAAAACAAGATATGACCACTTCCTACTCTATTGGTATTAGCTTGAAAATAGATCTATCAATTAATGATAAGTTCATGTGACATTAGACACAAACTAGAAAGAAACAGGCCAAGCGTGTCATATTGATGAGAAAAATGACAGCGGTACTTACAATCGTAGATGCGAATGCAACAGCTTTGTCAAGTCCTCTTCGTCTAACCCTTGCCTGAAAGATCCACAACTTGGATAACAGCAGCTTCATTGATCACTCTCCTTTGGCTGACTATGAGTTTCCTCCAAGATCATAAGTTTCATATCTTCAGTTCTTCCCCCCATTCCACCATCATAGAGACTGTTTATATAGGTTAAGAAGAGATTAACCTCTTGAGTTATATTTAGAACAAGTTGGGAACCTTCTCCTTAGATCAGGGATCTCTTGATGAAACCAAGAATTTGAACACAACTGCCTCCTAATCTCGAAAGATCCTCCCCTTATTCTCCTCAACGGGCCAACTACTGCCTCAAATTAGGCAGCGCTCCTTTAGAAGGGGAATCAGAGCACTGTAGCACTCCCTGGTAAGCTTTAGGGGAGTGCCAGCGCATTCAAGATGAGCAACGCTCCTTCAGAGGGGGCTGGGGAGCATTATAACGCTCCCTGAAGCCTTGTAGGGGAGCGCCAGCGCTTCTAGGGATGAAATAGGGGAGCGCTCCTCCTCAAAACCTTTGTTTCAGGGCTCTCTTCAGGTGTCAAGAGTTATTTGACTTCAATAAACCAGTTCTCCTTCTTCAAATCAAGTATATGAGATGTTATAAGTGTCTCCTTAGTGTCGTCGACATGGCAGTATGTCTGAACATCATTTGCGACACTTGTGACCAACTTGCGACACTTGCGAAAGTTGTAAGGAATATGCGACACTTACGACAATTGAGAGGGATATGCGACACTTATCCAGCTGAGTAATTTTGATGTGTAACATACGCCACAAAGAAGATCAGTCACTCCCAGGTATGCAAATTTATTTTATGGTAATTTTTTTTATTGTACTAACTTTGGACATAAGGTTTCAGATTGCAAGGATTATAAAATAAATGTCCAAGAAAGAAGTGCCTATGTGGTCGCACGTAACATTGAGTGTTACAAATGTCATAACTATGGACACATAGACAGTGATTGTAGAAGCACGATCAATAGTTCCATTAAAGAGAATACTGATATCATAGATAAGAAAGTATGGATAATAAAACAAGAAGAACAGGTGAACAAAGACCAGGTACCAGAGATTGCAAGATTGGAAACAAAACGAGATGAAGAAAATTCTACAGAGAAAAGGAAATATGTCAGATACAGAAAGGTTTGTAAAATAATTGAAAGAAAGGAAGGACGGGTAAATAAGGAACAGGTTCAAGAGACTGTAATTTTAGGCATTGTAGTGAAAGATGAATCCACAGACATAAAGAAAGAAGTTAGAGCTTAGAGAGATAACAAATCTACCAATGAAGATGATGATGAATCTACCAATGAAGATGATGATGAATACACATCAGAGAAGGAATTGTTCTAAGCCATCTGACTTAGAGACTCCCAAGTAATATGAATATTGGACAGGGGGAGTCTATGTGATAGTTGTGATAGACTAAAGAACCATTCTTCAAGAAGCATGCAGAGTTTGAGAAAATAGATTCAGAGAAATTAGTTAGCATAAGTACAGTTTGATATATTAATCAAGACTTCATGATAGTATAGTGATAAATGGGTCAGCATTATGGACAATTGCGCAAGTAAAGTATTGGACAGTATGGACATAGATGGATTTGTAAGAACACTTAGCAGGTTTGGATAGATATATGATAGTAGATGAGACCATGGATTCATAGATTAATTCAGATAGTGGTTCAGAGACAAAGGAACATTATCATAATGGATGATAATTACACAGGAAATGGCTCAAACAATGCTAATGGATTCCAAATTGACAGATATTTTTTAGACACATGCAATGCATACATCAGTTCACATTCAAAACAGAGTAATGCTCAGAAACAAAAATGACAAAACTCCCTGCAAAATATGGAAAGGAAGCACAGACAACAACCTCTACATCAAGGTAACTCAAGGTGATATTTTATTAATTGAAATTTATGTTGATGATATTGTTTTAGAAGTACTAATGATAGGTTAAGCCAGAAATTTTCAAAGGATATGCAGAATGAATTTGAAATGTCACTACTTGGAGGACTATCCTTCTTTTTGGGTCTTCATATATGTCAAATAAACCAAGGAATTTTTATTTCTCAAACTAAGTATATCAGAGAAATGCTAAAGAGGTTCGGAATGGAAGATTGCAAACCAGTTACCACTACTATGCAAATCGATTGCAGGTTGAGAAAAGATGATGATTCAAAGTATACAGACCAGAGGAAATACAGGTCAATGATTGGTAGCTTACTATATGTGACAGCATCTAGACCAGATGTAATGTAAGCAGTTGGACAGGTGGCACGATTTCATGCAGCACCAAAGGAATCACATGTATTAGCAGTGAAGAGGATTTTCAGATATCTCAAAGGAACATAAGAGTTTGGATTATGGTATCCAAAAGGAAAGGATCTATCACTTATTGCCTACACAGATGCATATTGGTCAGGTTGCATTAATGACCGATGAAGCACCAGTGGAGAAATGTTCTACTTGGGTGAGTGTTTAGTATCTTGGCTACGCAAGAAACAATCATCAATATCCTTATCTATAGTCGAGGTAGAGTATATTGTAGCATCAGCATGTTGTACACAGGTTATATGGATGAAACAAAATTTGATAGATATACAGGTTGAGTATGATGAGCCCATTCCAATCTATTGTGATAATACAAGCACCATCAGTATCTCAAAAAACCCGGTGATGCACTCCAAGATGAAGCACATTCCAATAAAGTATCACTTTCTATAGGAAAAGGTTGTAGAGACGAACATCAAAGTTGAATATGTGGGAACAAAAGAACAAGTGGTGAACATCTTTACAAAATCGCTTCCATGGGAATCCCTTGAGTATCTTTGCGAGAGACTAGGAGTAATTTATACTCCAAAATGAATGATTTTGAATGCTTATCTTATATGTCTTAGATGTACACGAGGAAACACCATAAATAGGACAAAGGGGGAGAGATTTATCAGATGCAAATGTAAATGCATGGAGAGAGAGAATAGAGGCATGTTTCCAAGGGGAGCGATTGTCACAAGGGAAGAATGAGTGATATGACTTCAGAGTGATACCCTTTGTCAAAGGGGGAGATATTATTCATATGAAGGGAAAGAGAGTAATCAGAGGCTTATAAACACGAAGAAAAATCAAAGGCACGTAGATAGGGGGAGAATACCTAAGGAGAGTTCAGTTAGGGGGAGTATCCCTAAAGGGAGATACCATTTTCCATTGATGTCAAAGAGGGAGAGATAGAAACATTGATGAAGATTATAAGCATAAATGTTATCATGAATAAGTGTTTCCATCAATGTTGGTGTTTCCATCAATGATAAAGGGGGAGATTGTCAGGCAATTGGCTTAGGTTGATGGATAGTTGGTATGGATTTTTTGTTGCCATTGATTTAAACCATTGGAGAGTGATATTGTAGATTTATTTCAACCCTTAGTGATTGATGTCAACCCTTGGATAAATTCTGGTAGCACAAATGTTTGGGTGATGGACCCAAGGTTGTTTCATGTATAATGGTATGATTTTTAATATATTTGAAGGTAAGACTATTCTAGATGGATATTACATGTCATCCCATTTTAGGTGGTATGTGGACTGCCACATAACTCCTAACGGTTAGAGAGTTATGGCCATGAGAAGTTGGAGAACCCAGGTTTGGGTAATGGACCCAAGTTTGTTTGATGGATAATGGTATGAGTTTTTATATATTTTCAGGTAATAATATTATATATGGATATTACATGTGATTCCATTTCCAGTGGTATGTGGAACGTCACATAACTCTTCACGGTTTGAGAGTTATGG
>CBVK0102114685.1:0-19122 GCA_900067695.1 Picea abies
GGGACCAAAGACTTAAGGAACCACTCAAGCAGGAATGCTGGTGGGACTGGCACCTTAATTAAACTCTTCTAGCGCCTCCATTCTCAGATATGATCAGAGATATGGTCCATTGTTGTCTGTTCAAAATTGGCAAGCAACTCTATGCCAGCGTTGTATCTCACAGGTAACTAGAAATGGTTTAGGAAAACCATTGCTAGTTCACTGAAGGAAAAGTATCTTGAGCGATCGAGCTCAATGTACCATTTTGCGTCATTCCCAATGAGATTACGTTGAAACAATCACAACTGTATGGAGTTGTCTTTCAACGAGTTAGATGAGCACCAAATATGGAAGGTAGTCACATGATCTCCTAGATATTCGTTAGGCTTGGCTTCGAACTTTGGGATGTCTGAAGGCAACTTCGTCGGCATAGGAGGCCAACACGGATCGTGACAGATAGGGTCATTCAACAACCTTGTCAAATCTGGTAAGTGTAAAGTTTCCAGGAAGGGTAGTTTGGGTTGTTGGTGATAACTTGGGAAAAAGGGGCCTGGAGTTTGACTGGCACCAAGTTGCCAGAAAAAGTTTGGCCGCTGGCTCGGATTTTGGTAGAAACCATGGCCCTGGACAACGTATGGATTTTTCATATGTGGAGACATCATCGGTTGATTTCCAAAATAAGAGATAGATGGTTAGGAATGCATTACATTTGAAGGAATTTGGGAAGGGTTTCCCCATGTCGGTCCCGTGGGGATAGGCATAGTAATTTGTCCAGGGTTCCATTGATTGTGGAAAGAATTACCCCAGATCGACATTCTGGATGAGGGAACGGATCCCTGCCAAGAATTCGAAGGCCCTGATGAGGAAGAAGTTCCTAGGTTTTCCCCCTGTGCAGGAATAGTACCCTGCATAGGAATAGGTTGTCCAAAACTGGGATTGGCCCCAGTCAGGAAGGCGGCTGATGAGAAGGCATTGTTACCAAATGTTCCGATCAAAGAAAATGGTGTCTAACCTACCAGCATATTATGTGAAGGTGGTCCTTGACTCCCCGCTCCAAATAAACTATGGTGTGTAGGTTGCCCGACGGATTGCTAATGCGAGCCACCAAGTGAAGGGGACGAAGGAGGTATATGAACTCCTCCATAAGGGAAATCATTAAAAGGAGCAGGAGTGCCCCCCATGTGACCTTGCAAAGGAGCGTTAGAGCTCCCTGCCCCCAGATCTGAAGTCTGTAAAGTGGTGTAGGAAAGTACAGGACTTGTACCTGAACTAGGCATCCCATATGAGAATAGAGGGCCTGTCGCACTTGGTGTGATAGGGGTTGTGGCTGCCGCCAAAGATAGGATCGGACCACTGTGTGATGTAGAGGCAGTCAAGACCATGGTGGCTTAGACCAGTGACGGTGGGTTAGGAGGTGAAAACTCTCCTATGGTGACGACTGTAGTGGGAATTGAAGAATTCCTAGAAGGAGTAACAACATTTGTTTCCATTGCTGCATGCAACACTGTATGGTATAAGTAAGGATGAATCAGTACGATGATGGGTGCCGAAAGATCAGTGGTGGAGGTTTCAACCAGACCAAAAGCTTGCGCTCTAAGGTCTAAAACGATCGATTCCTCTGGATGTTGGTCGGGCACAATTTATTGTGACCCGGTCGCTTCAAAAGACCCTTGTTGGTCTAGCTTTCTCCTTAGTGGTGGCGGGGGTGGCTCCAGTGTAACCGGCGGTAGGCCAAGAAGCCTTCATGATCGACGGAGCTCGTGATCCTCCACTATGTGAGAAGATCAAAGACACTCTAGGGTAGTCTACACATTCAAAAATAACACACTCTAAAAAGTCCCTATAAGATAAGACAGGAAAACACTAAATTAATTGGAAGAACAGTTACAACAACCAACACTAGAGAAACTTATCGGTGCAAGTGCAACTTGAAAATGGAAGCACCCTCTGGGTATACTCTGGAAAGCGCGGCTCGATGTCTGTCCTATGTACCGTGGTATACCCCCACAGTCACCTGTGTATGTCCCTTAAAAAAAATAGGCAACTAGGTTGCCAGCGTGTGAACAATCACCAGGCGGGTACAGTCGAAAGTCGGGTAGACCACAATGAGTAGGGTATCGAGCCCGAAAACTGTCAAGGGTATCGAAATCAAGTGGTCTGGAAGACTACTAAGGACCTCAAACGGATTCAAGACCCATGAATCCTCGTGGAAAATGCAATCGACGGAATCCCAAAACAAGCCCTCTATATGTGTTCTCCACTACGATTGGTCCAACTTTGGAGGGGTTATCCCCACTACCTTTCCGCACGCGACCTCGTTTTTATTCCCTGTGTTAGAGGGGGGTCCCGGATAATTTTCACGATACTGGACTTGGACACTCCCTAACTTAGACTCCAATGTTTGATTGTAGTGGCCTTGAAGAGTTTCCTCTCCAACCTAATCCAAGGCCCTAATCCTGAACTAGTTGGTTAACCCTACAAACATAAAAGTCTAATCAATTTTAGATTTAGTGTTAATTTTATGGCTTGTATTATGTCAAGGGGTATGAAAGTGAAACTGATGATGTGTAAAAGACAAAAGTAAAAATGAATAAAAAGCTGGAAACAAAAACTTTCACTTAATGCAAAATTTCAACAACTTTTCAAATTTTTTTTATTTTTATTTTTCTAAGATCTTTTGAATCAACAAACTTAAAGAAGGATTTCACTCGACTACGAGCTACTTACGATCTAAGTAAACTATCAATAACTTAAGAAAACAAAGATTTTTCCCTGGCTACTAATGCAAAATCACACAAGAAAATGAAAGAGATTTATTTAAATGTTGATAAAGAAAAAAGGAAAAATACCAACAAGTAAAAACCAAGAAAAACAATTCTGGCCTAATCGTAGATCGCAAAGAATCACTTCAAAAAATCACACACTAGCAACTTTAAAAAATGACTCTCACACTTGTCTAAAAACCCTAAAAACAATTCTTTTTTATTACAACTTTTAAATGAGAAAAAGAAAGCTAAGGCTAAGATTAATACTAAGCTACTAACTGCAAAGACAGAGATTCAAAAACCTGAGAGGTATAACTCTCATCAAGGTAAAGGATGATTGCCTTACCCTCAACAAAAACTATCCTGCACAAGCATGCTACTGATAATCCAATAACAAGTGTGTGCACGTGAGCTGTATAGAGCCAAAGGGCGTGTACACGCGGGCTGACCTTCTACAAGCCGCGTGTATCTCTAAAAATTTGAAAAAAATAACAACAGACAATCCAAACCAGGAAGAGACCACTGATATTGAGAACCAGGATCTCTTGAAGGTTTGGACACTCTCTTTAACAGAAAAAGCAAACAATGCAAGGAAAAAATTTGTAAAACAAACCAATCTGAGACAAGACTGCAAACAACCAAGACTTAGAAAGAATTCCAAAAAACCCCTGAGAATGTCTGATTCTGACAGGGAAGAGGATGACTACCTCAAAAATTTTCTGGACTGTACATGCTACTGCTACTTTTTCAGCTAGTGTTTACACGCAGGCTGTAAGAGAGTAGGGCGTAGGTACATGCTTGCAGACCTTATACAGGTTGTGTGTACCTCTGTGGGTCTTGAAAAAACACAATAAAGCAAATAACAAAAACAACTGGTATGGGAAACCAGACTCTCTGCTAGCTCAGACTTTGCAGAAACTAAAAAACAGGCAAGAAAACCAGTCTTTTAAAAGCACCCAAAAAAAATAAAAATTCAGGAACCCTAGAGACTTCCCCAGTATGATCATCAATTCTGTTGTGAGGGAAATCCCCTTACAGACTAGCAAATAGGGTTATCTTATGCATGCAGATATGACCGAAAGAAATCTACTTTCTACCTTCGTCCCTAGACTTAAACCCTATTCCTTTTCAGCAAATACATGATTAGACCAACATACCTTGTTCTTGATGTTCAATGTCGATCCCCCTTCACGCTTAATTTCTTGTTGGCAGCTATCCTCTCAAGATTGATCTGTGTAAAAAACAAGAAACAAACTACACATGCATTTTACCTATAGACTAATGGGTTAGAGATTCAAACATATATTTACTGAACTATGAAGAACTCATATAGTGGGACGGGAAAATAATTTCTTTATTATTAACTTTAATGAATCAACTTACAATGTTGAGACCGACCACTACTCCGTGAATCCTGATCCTGGGCTCCTCTTCAAATGTTCTCCAACTTCTTTGCTTTGTATCTCTTCTTGCACAAGGATGGCTAAAGGGTTGGGACAATGGGAATATGCAATTGGGCAGAGTTTCTTTACACTATTTCTCCTCCTCCAAATGGGACCCCTAGCCCTTCTTTTATAGGCTAGAAGAAGCTAGGTATTTGGATGAACCCCCGACCATGCATGGCCGGGAGTTTCAGTTAACTCACCCAAAGCTGTGTGTTCCGTCGGCAACTTTCCTTTTTTTGTGCTTTTGTCGGTCCATGCAGGCTATTTTAGGTCAGCTAGCATGTACACGCGTACAATAATGGAATAGGGCACGTGGGCCCTTATAAAAGAGGTTTTTTAAAGAGTTGTTCAACAGTGTTTTGGCAAAGAAGGGATCTGAGATGGCCTGATGCCAAGTAAGCATGTATGGTGCAAATTAGGGTTATAACAAATATGCTATGTATATGATTGATTTAAGAATTTGATCATTTAGTATTTTACTCAACATTCAATCTTGCATATTTACAATGAATTAACAATATGATTCTTCATTGTAACTCACTCTAACTCAAAATCTAGATTTTATTTAAATTAAAAAGCAATTGCCATAACATTTTTATCATTTATTAATTTAGGATTTAATTTACATAAATGTTATAATTAGGTGTGCATTCTAATTTTATAATATAAGAAAATTAATCACTAACTTAAGGCACATATTAAAACTTGCACATGCACATCATTGGAGAAATAGGACCCTTAAGAGGAAAGATTATGCCAACTTGTCTAACTAATTAACCTAACCATGTAGCTTGTGAGTATAGGAATTTAAGCATACCCTAGGTTTGTGTCCCTACTTTTTCCCTTTGAAATCCCTACAAGGGTGTGTTACCCCCCAAGGGGTGACAACTTCAGAGGTTACCTCATAGGGTGTCATTTTGTTGTTCTGTGTGAGTTGTCCTGATCATCTTCTCTAGACTCAAACAATTAATCTAATTATCTCCATCAGATGCATGATTGTTCTAGATCAACTATGGTATATCTCATCCTCATCTCTCCTCAAATGATAGATGCACTTTGGATGGTACATTATGGTTTCACTATTATCTATCCTGATATTCCATGTATTGGTGTTTCATTTGGATGTGGTGCTATGACTTCTTGGTTAGTCATGAAATTGGTAATCATCAAAATGAAATCTGATAGCACTTCATAATGTACATAGTTTTATTATTTTCCTCATTGTACCTTCGGGGACCATTTTTTCCTTTATAAGTGTTTTCATTTCTCGAGTCAGTTTGTATTAATAGGTAACTAGCCAAGATAGCATTTTCCACTTCCTAACCATGATAGACACTTTCCACTTTCCATGTTTCACTTCATTTTGTCCATCAAAATGTTATCTTGTTCATGTATGACTTATCAAATGTTAAAAGAAAGGTCTAATGAAGAAATCATGAACTAACAAAGCCAAAAAATGATAGAGGTGAAGAGAAATAAAGTCAAAAGCCAAAAATGTAAAGCTTCAGCAATGCCACCTCGCTATGAGGCCAATTCCCCTGGTCCCTAGCTTGTCTGTGAATATCTAAAGAAAAAGGGACTTGTTCAATAAATTGGACACATATAGAAAAAGGCATGAAGGGGTAGTAAGAAACAATACCAAGGATAGGTATCTCAATGCTAAAGCTCCCTCTTGAAGGATATTGTATAAAAAATCCTAACTTATGAAAACTAGATGAACAAAATAGCAAGACCTATGCATGTAAATAACTTTGATCATCATCACATGAAGTCTTTACCTTCCCCTTTCCAACATTACTTATCACATTACCTATCTTTCACCTAGGGTGATCCGTATTATTTTAGGAACGATATGAAGGTAGAGATATAATTAGAGATATAACAAAGAATTAAACATAGATATGGCAAGGAAAACGCTAATATAGTAAATCTCATATTCCATTAATGATTGTCTGAAATACAAAAGAATATAAAATGCAAAAGCACACAAGCTAGCTAGAATGGTGGTAGCTTATCTCTGAGAAGAGATGTGTCGGCTACGCTCATTTGCAAGAAGCTTGTTACAATGAGGCTCAAAAATCCCTTTTAACATAAAGAATAAATAATAAAACCATAAACATCCAAAAATCTAACTCTAGGAGATGAAGCGCCAAAGTTCATGTGGGCCCCAATGGGGTAAGTTGGTACATCAACTTTCTAGGGTCATAACTTTTGCATACGATCTCTATTTTAGGTGCACGATAGCTTGTTAAAAAGTGTTATCTGAGGACTACACATGTTTTCATCACAATATCGCTAAAGCATTTATTGTGACTGTGGCGTGCCCAAAAACGTTGTTTAGGGCCTCAAAACGACCCCGAAAGTTTAGGACCCGAAAAGCTAAGAAAAAACTGCCAAAATGGAAATTGGTCTTTGAGCCAGTGGAATAGGTGGGTGGCCACCGATATCTACCTTGATCATTCCTATCCCATTAGGAATCAGTGGTATCCATTGCATCAAGTTCCTACATCATATGATGAAACTTATGTTGAACCTGACTCCTAGTGAGCCACTTGCCCTAATGAAGAAACTACCTTGCTTTGATGACCCAATAGAGTTTTATAGTATGTTGGTGGGTGTCCTTTGTCTTGGTGTACATGATCCGATAAATTGTCACATGTTCAATGCAGGAAGGATTGAGTTCTATAGGGGCCAACTACTCATCTACATCCAAAGTGTCCAGGAGAGGTGGAAAATATGGTTGGAGTAGTTCCACATTAAATACCGGGTGCAAGACAAGAAAAGGAGGAATACTTAATTCAAAAAAATTCTCACCCACAACTTTGGTGATGGTGTAAGGCTCGTATCAGAGTGGGTGCAACTTCTTATGGGGTCCTGTGAGGTGCTCTTATGGAAAATGCAACCAGACCTTAACTCCCACCTGAAAATTGTGCGGTACCCAATGTTGATCATGGTACTGCTTGTACTTGGAATTGGATTTCTACACAATGTCATGAACTTGTTGTTGGATGTGCTCAACAAATTTGGCTACCCAATTATCCTCTATCTGAGCATGGGAGGACTCTTCCTATGTGGCTGCAATGGGAAAATCTATGTCAATGGGGGCCAATGGTTGGAACCCCAAGCACACTTGAAAAGGGTTGTGGCCAATAAATATGTGGAGGGATCTATTGTAGCTATGTTGAACATAAGAAAGGACTTCATCCCATGTGCATGGATGTTTGGAATTATACATTCCCAGGATATGGAAAAGCATCCTATTGACTACCTTTGTTTGTCCATCAGAATGTGGGTGGAAGACGGTCGATTTGGTCAGTCTAGTGTCCATCATCGACCATAGGATGGATCAAAAGGTGCTTAGGAACCTACTGTCTCGATCAGAGATAATATTTTTTGGTATCCCAAAACCAACCCAAACATGTGTGAAGAAGATCTTGGCGGTGGCCTCGACTGTGATGCTCTTCTTGCAAGGTGCCAAAATTGTCATCTTAGAGAATCGATCAATGACCACGAAGACACGGTCATTCCCATGCTTGGTGGAAGTAAAACCATACATGTAGTCCACAAGGATGGACTCCCAAGGCCTATTCGAAGTAGGAAGAGGGGTGCATAGCCTCTGTTTCTTGATAGAAGGCTTAGAAATGGCACATACAGTGCAAAATCTGATGTACTTGCAAACATCTTGTCGAAGATTCGGCCAATAAAATTTCTTCTTCTATACTATCATTATATTTTATACACCAAAATATCTCGTTTCCCGGCTATAATGAGCTTCCCAAATCATCTTTGCATGCTCACTTGAAGGAACACAAAGATTTCTCATATGGCATAATAATCCATCTTGGAGATGAAAATTAGCAATTGTTTTTCCCGTGCTCAATTTCTGGTAGGTAGTAGCAAAGTCAGAGTCATTATTGTATACTTTTGGTCATCTAGATGTCTCATGTCCATGGGATTTATGAATTGTGGTTAGTGCTACCATCGAGGGTCAACTGAGGCAATTTGTGACATGGTTGGTGCTACCCTTCTTGTACTTGATATTCAAGTGGAATTGTTGCAGGTACATCCACCACTTCTAATGGCGGTCATTTTGTAACTTTACATGTGTCTGATGAATTGCAGAGGCATGTGATTAGTGTGGATGATCGTTTACTTCCCCATAATGTAATGCTTCCACTGTCGACATGCATGCACAATGGAGTACATCTTTTTGTCATAGGTGGGGTATCTTTGAACAACTTCAGATAGATTTTCACTGTGATAGGCTACCAAATGCCCATGTTGAGTGAGGCTTGCATCGATAGCATAATATGAATAAACTTTCTCAATCTAAAATGGTCATTGCAATTCTGGAAGAATGAGGATTGGTTTTGAGCAGAGGAGGGATTTCAGATCCTCAAATTCTTTCTATTGGGGAGCGAACCACAAAAACTTGGCCTTCACGCCACTCTTGGTCACCTAGCTTAGGGTCCAAGTGATATGAAAGAACCCCAATACAAACCAATGGTGTAAGTTAGCAAGGCCCAAGAATCTACGAAGCTCGGTCATTGTTTCGGGGCTGACCAATCATGGATGACTTGGATCTTGGTTGGATCCACATGTACACCCTGCTCATCCACGATGTATCCAAAATATTGGATTATATGTATGTCGAAGGAACACTTCTCCAAATTGGCATACAACTTGTGATGTCACAGGGTGTCCAATACATGTTGAATATGATCCAAATGTTCCTCCCAAGTATTGTTGAATATGAGGATGTCATCCAAATATAAAACCACAAAGGAGTTTGTGAATGGCCATAATATATCATCCATCATCTGCATGAATGTGGTTGGGGCATTAGTCAAAGGCATGACCAACCACTCAAAGAGGCCTTCTTTGGACTTGAAGGTTGTCTTCCACACATCAGTTTTCTCAATCGACACCCGGTGGTAACCTGACTTCAGATCAATCTTACTGAAAAAATTGTCTCCCTTGAGTTGATCGAGAAGATCATCAATCTAAGGAATTTGGTACTATTTCTTGTCTATGATCTTGTTCAGGGCTTTGTAATCAATACAAATTTTCCATGTCATGTCCTTCTTCTGTACTAGAACAATTGGGCTCCTGCAACATGAGGAGATTGGTCTAACGTGGCCCTTTAGAATTAGATCTTGGATCTGGCATTTGATTTCTTCATTCTCCATAATAGAATGCATGTACACAGGGTCGTTAGGCAGAGGAGCACCGAGTTTTAGATCAATTGAGTGCCTTACCTGACAATGCACATGCATTCTAGTAGGCAAGGCGAATATGTCTTTGTACTCCTCGACTATTTCATCCACTTGTTGTTGCTAGGAAGAGAGACCCCGTGTAGAGGTTTTTGCGGTTACAATGACCTTTCATTCACATCTGATCGAACCATACAGAGGAAAAATCTTTCGGTTTGAGAAATCACCTTTTTTCACTTCTTCATAGAGATATAAGAGACCACGGTATTTGGGACTGCTTGCGGTACCCTGTAGAGTTGATCTCCCAAAGTAATAAGGACACTACGGGGCCTAGATTCATAAAAGCATGATGCTTCCACATATATGGTTATACTAGGAAAACATCACAAATTTCAAGTGGGGAAACATCACACAATACCTCGTCTTTGAAGGGTTTGAAGTCATAGTGCAGGAGACATTGTTGGTTGATGTGGATGTCTCGTCCCTGGATGAGCCAACCGATGGTGTATGTCTGAGGATGTTGCATCATTTTCAAGTTAAACCTCTTGAAAACCTATATTAATATCAATTTATTCTGGCTACTGCTATCAATAATGAAATGGAGTGGGGTTCCCTTCACCCATATATGTGAGTGGAAAATGTGTTCCCCTTCTTCATGCTCCTCTGGTTCCTCCAGTTGGACTTTTGTGGTAGCGATGGTGACACTAGGTTTTACATCAATGATCTATCTTCCCTTTTCTGGATTTGAATTGGAGTCTAAGTAATCATTTTACCTGAGGGATTTCATCTCAGCCAACAACGACTATTTGGAGTGGCATTCATCAGTAGTGTGCGAAGGAATTTTATGGAACTTGCACCATTTTCCAGTGTCCTTATTCGACTTCCCATTACCCTTGTTTGTTGGTGGCTTGGGATGGTTATCCTGGGGTTGGTCATCCTTTCTCTATCCTTTGGCCTCAGAGTTACAACCATGCTTACTATACTTTGACTGGTGCAAATTTGCAAACCCAAACTCCCACTTGTTTTGCTACTTGAATTTTTTCTCGATTTTGATAACATATCGATAAGTGGCTCCCAATGACAAGATGTCTATAAAATCCATTTCGGTTTGGATGTACCTGCGCAGAGCCCCATGGTATTTTAGGACTAAATGTCACTCAAAGTCTTTGATACCTATTTTGGTGCATAAGGTATGGAAAGTATTTGTGTACTCTGACACCATTTGACCCCTCTCTTGGCGCAGTGTGTTCCATCTGGTGTACTGGTCATCATAACTTCCAACATGGTAATATTGTTCCTTGATGGCATCAAAAAAATCCACCCAAGTGGATCTTGGCCTAAAAATTATAAACTCGTCCTCGACATGTTGCTCACAGCAAGTCTCCCAACAATATTTGACATGGGAAAGGGCCTTAAGGAGTGCGAAGGTGATATTTTCATTGTTGGAAAAATTGTGGACAGAGAAATAACCCTCTAGAAAATTTAACATTTTTCTAAAGTGTCAACATCTATCTGGACTTCAAATAAATAAATATCAAAGTTAAATTGTACCTTGAAGGGAATCGCACCTCTGAAATGATTTCCATTTGAAGGTGCCTCTATTGTTTCTTATAGTCGTCAAAGGATCTGGGCGAAATTATCCATCATCTCGTTCCTCTACCATGTGAGGTCTTCCTCGAGAAACAATTTGAAATGATCTCAAGTCCCAATTGTCCCTCTTTTCTTCCACCATGGAAGGTCACTTGGGCGTGTGAGAGTGGTTTTCCTCAAGAGATAGAAGCTTGAGACCCAACTCTCTATACCCTGACCTCGTTGGGGACATGCACTGAGGACAACTAGGAGCAGATTGCTATGATACCACTGATACATATTATTTTAGGAATGATATGAAGGCAGAGATATAATCAGAGATATACCAAATAATTACATAGAGATATGGAAAGGAACACAGTAATATAGTAAAGCTCAGATTCTATTAATAACTATCTGAAATACAAAAGACTGTAAAATGCAAAAACACACAAGCTAGCTAGAATGGTGGTAGCTTATCTCTTAGAAGAGATGTGTCAACTACGCTCATTCACAAGAAGCTAGTTACAATGAGGCTCCAAAGGAACTTTTAACATAAAGCATAAATGAGAAACCCTAAACATCCTAAAACCTAACCCTAGGAGATGAAGCGCCAAAAGTCATGTGAGCCTCGATGGGGTAAATTGGTACATCAACTTCCCGGGGTCGTAACTTTTGCATACAATATCTGTTTTAGGAGCACGATAAATCATTGGAAAGGATTATTTGAGGACTACAAATGTTTTCATCACACTCTGGCTAAGGCCTATAGTGTGACTGTGGTGTGCCCAAAAAATGTTGTTTAGGGCCTCAAAATGGCCCCAGAAGTTTAGGACCCGAAAAGCTAGGAAAAACCTGCCAAAATAGAAAATAGTCTTTGAGCCAGTGGAATAGGTGGGTGGCCATCGATATCCACCTGGACCATAGGGAATTTGGAAATACTTGTTAAATTATTCATTGTTCTTATGCAATAGAGTATTTAAGAGAGAATGGAACTACATTCATATTTAAATTGGTCGATGATTTGATCCACAAGCTAGGATCATCATTAGGAATTTCTTAAGATCAATTATTAATGACCTCTCAAGAGGCAGGCTAAGAGCATTAAATTTACCATGGAAATTGAAGACAACAAAAACATCCCATTCCTTGACATCCTCATCTCAAAGAAAAATGATGGTTTGTTATCACACCAAGTTTATTGCAACAAGACACATACTGACAGGTATCTCCATGTTAGGTCTCATCACCACCCTACCCAAAAAATAGGGATCATTAACACACTAGTGACTCGTACAATTAGGGTTTCAAACATTGATCAGGTGGAGCAAGAACTTCATCACTTGGTTGATGTTTTTAGGAACAATAACTATAAAGAACATCAATTCAAAAAGGTTGTCTTAAGAGCTAGGGGTAGAAACCAGATCATGTGTGAACCATGGTATGAAACAAAGAAGATCACGCTTCCTTATATCAAAGGAAAAATAGACAAGATCACAATAATTCTAAAGAAAGTTAATATCAGGGTTATCTTCACTCCTTCAAACACTCTCAAAGGCATGTTGGTTTGTGCTAAAGATGATATTGATCCGAAACATCATAAGGGTGTTTATACAATACCATGCTTCTGTAGTAGATACTATATTGGTGAGATGGGGAGATCATTTCCATTAGACTCAAAGAACATTGCGTGAACATAAAGCATAACCAAATTAAAATATCTACCCTAGCTAAACATTCTCAAAATATTAGCCATCTTATTTTCATAGGAGACGCTAAAATCATTGCAAAGATGAGCCACTATGTCAAAATAAAGGTACATGAAGCCCTTGAATTAGAATTAAATGCTTCTAACATCAACAAAGATGAAGACTTCAAATTTAAATAAGCATAGAGGCATGTTATAAATAAAATTAAAAATGAAGATACTAATAACCTGGAATAATATTTACATTGGTCAACTCACTCATTGGTTATCATTGACTATTTATTTATGGGTTGAGAGGTCATTAATAATTGATTTTAGAAACATCATGATGATGATCCCAGCTTGTGGATCAAAACATCGAGAAATTTAAAGATGAATGTAGTTCCATTCTCTCTTAAATACTTTTTGTCCTAGGACTTGTCACATGTATAATGGCTAATAGTGTTCCCCCTTGGTAAAAAAATAGGCAAATATTACAACTAACCCTTATTTTTTATGTTGTGCTAAAAGAGATCGCTAGGTGTGTATCACCTAATGTCTTTCTAAGGAGCTAGACCCATCACTTCAAGTGGGTACCTTGCATTGGGATATGTCTACCATACCTCAAGATCTGTGACACTGCATTGGGATTCATGATGTTGCCTTGGGATCTATGTACTCATATTTAATCATATATGTAAACATTGGGATCCATTCCATTTTCCTTTGGATCCATGTACCACCATGGGATGTGTGTCACTACTTTGGGATCTGTGAAATTTCATCAAGCCATGACAGGGATGTCACATCATAACACTTTCCACATGGAACACTCATATTTTCTCTCGTTGCTTACTTGGATGTTCTAATCACACACATGCATCATTATTCTATCCTTGGACCACACGTGGGAGCCTTTGATGCATTTGAGGAGGTGGATACATGTTCTTAGAATGGTTACAGGTGGTTATGTTGACTATCAGATGATGCGGCATTAGCCACAATGCTTTTCTTGAGGAGCACCCACATTGAGGAAGTCACACATGCCACTTACATTGGATTCTTCTCGGGACATCCCACATGTGGGGTGATGTCACACACTTGGAGTTGGTTGTCCATCTCCTTTCTCTTGGGATTTGGTTAGAGGAGAGATCTATGTTCTCAGACCATATTTTACCTACTCTCCACTCATTTTGGGACGTTGGTACACTCATTGAGAGGGCACACATTTTCTAGGCCCTTCTAGTCCACATGTGTGGCCCTATTATATTGTATTTGACCATTTTGAGGTGGGTGCTCATGTATTAGAGGATTTTGAGGGTTATTTTATCCCATTTATTGAATTTTTCCCATGGTTTTGGGATCGTGATTTTCAATTAGCACATTGTATTCTTCATTGTATTGAGGAGGCTCCTTAGCTATAAAAGGAGGAGGCCTCTCTCATTTTCATTATTGGAGATTAATGAGAAAACTTCCCTAAAGAATCTCTTGAGTATCTATATATTTTTACATTATGTTTTAGGCTATTTTTCAAGGTTTTTATAGAATATTTTTAGGTTTAATGCAAGACATAGCTACTACAAAGGCAAAATAAGTGCATCTTTCTCCACTTGGAGGGGAAAATAAGGTATAGTTTACTTGCCCTGTTTCCATTTGACCATTGAAGAATCTGGTTTTTGCATTGAGGTAGGATGTATAGGGTCTCTTCCCTCTTTCAAATGTCCATGCTTTGATATAACCTTAGTAGTACTTGGAGAGACTTCCTAGTGGATCAATCCCCCCATCCAAACTTGGAGAACCCTACTTTCCCTAGGTGACGCTTGATAGGTAATCTTCTTTAGATACCTTCAACATCATCTCATCTTAAGACCCTAAGCTTCATAGAGACTTATGTAGTGACCCCATAACCCTTCCTAAGGCACTTGTCTATCTTCTTCTTCAACCACCAAAAACCCAAAAATTGTCTCTTCTTATATTTGTTTTCTTTTTTTGTTTAGCAATCTAGGGTTTGTTTATGCTTTATCTTTGGTCTAGATAGCTTTGGATCTAAAGGGTTTCGATGGTATATATAATTTTTAGATGTCACATATGCTAGCTTGTCTTTGTAGAATATTTTTTGGTGTTGGCATAGAAGGGTTTATATATCTAAATGTCATTGTTTATCTCTTTAATGATCTAACCCTTACATACTTAAGGTGCCCCCTTAAATGATCGATTTGATTACTTTTTGGAATTCCCCAACTAAATGCTTGGGACATATGGTCTTGATATTCAATTTGATTCATTATAACCATTCATACTTTCAACATGGAATCTTTATCATGATCGACGAGCTAACATATGATGAAACAATGAAGTAATAATTGCAACAACCTTGTCTATTTGTTGAATTTCATTCATTTCCTCCTATGTTTACAATTATGAATGCATGTTTGATTTCATGACACATTTCTCAATGGTTTAATAATTATTAAAGAAACATTTTAGACACATTTCTCATTTCTTAACAGGTTCAATGACCTCCTAAAAACACTAAACCCTGTCATTCTTGGTCATTGCTCAAAGGGTTTGTTCTTTGTATACTACAAAGATTAAAATGTGTTTTTGATGATGGTGTAACTCTTTTATTTGTAATTTTATGGTGTTTCCTTGCTCTGAATCATTTCTAATAGAAAATCAATGCTAGATGTCACCCAACGTCCTCATAAAGATGACAAATGTTAGCTACTAAATTATCATTGTTTAAGGGTTTTCTAACTATCCAATTTGCATAATTCAATGCTCATTAAATGTCGATGGTATAGCTTAAAAAGAATTATCTTGTTGTCTTGATCACTTTTTACACAGTCCTATTTCTATGTCTCATAACTAGCACTTGTGATCTTTTGGGATTATGTATTTTCAATTGAAACCTCGTGCAAGCACATATGGTAGACTGCTAAAATTATATGGTAATGGAACTCCGTGGACAATGCCTATATCTATGCTTAATACTTCTATAAATATTCTCTAATGGTATATTGGTTTAATAATTAAACAAAGAGATTTTACATCTATCTATAACCTAAGTTTGATAAGGTAGTATTGTTGTTGGCATGATCATTTACTTGTCCTTATCACTTAATCTAAGGGGATTTGTTACACCTTTATGGTTTCAATGTTCTTACAATCTCAGTATTAAACATAATTGTTGTTGGTATACGATTTACATGCTATCTTGTCACACAATTTAACATATTTATTACATCATTGACACATGGTTACACTTGTTGGATATTGATATATAGTTAAAGTGCTCTTTACTGCCTCATATACACAAATTTTGTCTCTTCCATTTGGTTGATGTAACTCATTGATAAACATTACATTGTAGTCCTTGTGGTTAATTTCCATGTAATCTATGCATGTTGAAGCTAATACTTTGTGAAATATAACTGACCATAAATATGCCTTGCTTTCATCAATCAAAGTAACATGTGATTTTGATAAGAGCATTGTACAATTTCCTTGATTTCAAGATCGTTGGTCAATTTTGGAATTTGAATCTTGATATGCCAATGATAATGATGTTTCTAAATGATGATGAATGATATGTGGTGAATGATACATTGCTTTGGCACTCATGTTGTTCTAATTCAAATGCAACACAAACATCTCATGTTTCAAGAGCTCTTAAATGAGCATTGTTGTCTAAGCTATGCATTCCTTAAGCTCATCTACAATTGATGTTTTTTGCATTTCTTCTCTCATACTTATACATGTTTCATCCTTGAAAGAAGATAGAGTCAAATCTTGACAAACCCTTGATTCAAACCAAGTCATGAACCTCCCCTTCTCAATACAATGATCAAACTAGTTTGACCTTGAGGAATACCCTCCTTAGGTTAGGAACCCTAGCCTTAAAGTGAAGAGGCAATGCCATTGAAGTGACAGTGTGTGGCTTTCCTAGTTGTTTCCCCAAGCTCTCCTTTGCAAGGCGAGACTTTCCCTTAGCGAGAGTTTGAGCAGTAACAAGGTGTTTAGAATGTTATGCCTAATTTTGATATGATTCTCTTCCACAATGATCCTCATGTTGTAGAGATTTTTCAAAAAGTAAGATGGATTAAGTATTTTAATAGACTATAGGAGTTTAATTATGATCATACAATGTAATTTGCTCAAATATTTAGTGTCAATGTCACCAAGGAATAGTACCATGCATGTTTTTTTATGATTAGAGGAATCAAAATCAGAATAGATGTGGAGACAATTGCCAAATTGCAATATTACCTATTGGGAAAGTCTGGGAAAAAGATGATAGAGTTCCAACTCAAGAGGCTAAGAAAAAATTTATTTTCTTCTATTAGACTATGGAAGACACAAAGCAAGATGTCAAAACAACTAGCATTCCAAATCCCTTGGATGAAGTTTCCCTTCACATAATCAAGTACATTACACGTGAGGGAATGTATAACTTAGTTCATGCTTATCATTTTAGGTTATTATTTCAATTAAGATTTTTTTCCTACATGTGAGGGAATGCATAACTTAGTTCATTCTTATCATTTTAGGTTATTATTTCAATTAAGATATTTTTCCTATATAAGACATGTAGACACCTTAACTATTCCACATTTCTTGCTACAATCCCTAAAGGAAATGTATGTTAGGGTGCAAGGAGGAAAGTCAACAACATTATCACATCATGGGCCTATGAAAATAATCATCGGTGATGCTATAACCAAGCAACCACATAGGATTTCTTGGGACACATTCTTGAAGACTAGTGAGCATGGGAGGAAGAGAGGTATATTACCTTATGGTTTCTCAAGATTCCATCAAGTTGGGATTGTATAAGATGGTAAAATCAATACCACATTTGTAATTGAATGGGGGAGTTTTGAATATAATGTCATGTTATTCGGTCCAAAAAATGCACCTATTGTGTTTTCAAGAATTATTGTTGTTGTAATCATGGAATTCATCCATAAGTTTGTAGAAGTTCATTTAGATTATTGAACTATATATAACATGCCAAAAAATCATATATAAGTTGAGGTTAATGTTTGAAATATGTAGACAACTCAAATCTCATTGAACATGAAGAAATGTATATTCTTCACAATGTTTTGAGTATGGTTGCATCATATATTGTGCAAGGATGGATTGTTGGTAGACAAAGATCAAATTGTCACAATGATTGATATGTCGTGACCTCCTACAAATGTGAGTGCATTATGTTCAACACTTGGGAATACTGGTTATTATAGAAGTATTATTAGAAACCATGCTACCATTACTACTCCTTTATAAGAATTGAGAAAAACAAAGTCATTGAACTAAAGGATGTAACAAGGCCTTCAATCCCTTGAAAGAAAAAATGGGCATTGTTCGTATGTTGTTTTTTCTGGATTGGTCAAAGGATTTCCATGTACATGTAGATGCATTAGGGATTGTAAATGGGTATGTACTTTAGAGTGCAAAAATTATTTGTTAGGGACACATTTTAAGGTTTTCATAAATCATTTTGAGCTAAATATTTGGTTGAAAACCTTTATTTGAAGGGACATTTTGCGAATGGTTGTTGGTAGTTCAAGAGTATGATTTTGGGATAGTGGTAAAACTAGGAAGACATAATGTATGATTGGATATTCTATCAATAATGAATCTAATAATAATAGAGGGAGTGTATATGATGACTTTCCAAATGCTCACCTATTCAAAGTTGAAGTGGTCCCTAACTAATTCGCAAAAATTATGGAATTGTTGACAAATGGGTACTGCTTGAAATTTTTTACTTATGCACAAAAGAAATAGTGGATGGAAAATGCTATAAATTATCAATTAATTAAAGGAAAAATATACAACTTTGGTATAGATGGAATATTAAGAAGATGTGTATTGAAAAGTGAATTGTATTCATATTTTGGATGAAGTGTGAGCAATAATTGAAAGAGGTTAATATGATGGGAAAGATATTGCAAGGGAGATCTTATGTACATGATTTCCGTGTCCTACTCAAATTTAGTATTTGATAGAATATATGAAGAACCGTGATATATGTCAATGCATTGATAAGCCTTCAAGGAGGGATGAAATGCCCTTCTTTCATATAGTTGTGATTGAATCATTTGACAAGCAAATAATAAAAGTATTGGGCTTATTGATCCACCAACAAAGAAAAGTGGAATGAGATTTATCATTATAGAAATAAATTATTTGACAAGATAAGCATAAATAGAATTAACCAAATATTGTTAATTAGAAACTACATTGCACTTTAATTTTGAGAACAACGTAATATGGTTTGATTGTGCCAAAGTTTTGATGAGTAATGAGGGTACACATATTATTCATCAAACAAATAAATCTTAATAAGAGAGTTTAAAACACCACACGATTACACCTTATCATCCTCAAGCAAATACTACAATGGAAACATTTAATAATAATCTTCAACATGGACTAACAAAAATTTGAAAAGT
>CBVK0102114706.1:0-39433 GCA_900067695.1 Picea abies
TCTAATGAGAAGAAAAATGTACATAAGCATAAACATGAAATGCCATTGTTAAAACTTGATGTAAAATTTGAGTTGCCCATATATGATGGTGAAGTGAATGCAGAGAAACTTGATAACTGGATCAGGCAGATGGAGGTATACTGCAGTGTGCAACAAATCAAGGATGAGGCCACACAAATAAAATTGGCATCTTTGAGACTTGAAGGTACAACTCTTATCTGGTGGCAAAGCAAGCTACAAAAAGGAACACAAGATGTGGGTAAAGTATTTCCATCATGGAAGAATTTTATTTCTGCACTTAGGAAATAGTTTTATCCTTTGGGTTATAAAGAAAAAGAAATCATTGAATGGAAATCTTTAAAGCTAAGAAAAGGACAATCAGTGCAAGAATACACCAATGGATTTAGAAAAATGGCATTAATGTTAGACATTCCTTTGCAAACACAAGAAACCCTTATGAAGTATATAGGTGGTTTGCCTGCACATATTAGAAACACTGTTTTCATGTTTGGACCCACTAACCTTGATGAGGTTTCTGTTCAAGCTACATATATTGAAGCAGGGAAAGCAGGTGTGTCAGGGGAATCATCGTTTTCAAAGAAAGATGATAAGAGGAAAAGGCATGGTAATGGAAAGAATGCAAATACCGTGACAAAGAAGGAAGGGAAGCCCTCTTGCAAGCATTGCAAGAAAGAGGGACATGATGAGGATAAATGTTGGCAGTTGCATCCCGAAAAGAGGCCAAAGTGGTTCAAAGGAAATAAGGGAACGCAAACAGCGGCAACAACGACATCAAAGCCTACAGATTTGGGATCGGATTCAGGTGATGAATCTAAGATTTCATTGGTTGGTATGACAGGTAAATTTGGTGAAGAGGTTGATTGTAGAAGCAAGTTGTTTCATATAAGAGTAATCATGCGACACACTAAGATAGACACAGTAATCGACAGTGGATCTCAATCTAATCTAATCTCGGAAGAATTGGTTAAGAAGTTGGGATTAAAAACACAAACACATAATAAGCCTTACACACTTAAATGGATAAGCAATCATCATCAGATGCACATAACAAAGCAGTGCACAATTAAATTTGCAATTTCAGATAAGTATGTGGATGAAGTAAATTGTGATGTTGTGTTGTTAAAAGAATGTGGAATCGTCTTAGGTAGTCCGTACTTGTATGATCGTAAGACAATCTTCTACAGAACAAAGAATCAATATCAATTCACTAAAGAAGGTCATGATTATGTGGTACATGCTCATCATGTTAAAGAAAGTAAAACACTTCAAACAATGGAACAATTAATGAAGGCAGTGCAAGTAAGCAACAAACCACTAATTGTTTCAAATGAAGTAATAGATCTTAAGCAAGAACAAGACATGGTTGTTGAGTGGAAAATCAATCATAAGTTGCTTCAAGATAAACTTATGTCGTGCAAATAATTCAAGTATATCAGTTCATTTGCAGTCGTCTTTCTGATGTTTTCATTAGCAATGTTTTCTACATGGATGATAGTGGCTTCAGTAAAATGTAACAGGGTTGCAATGACTAACAATATACTGCCAGTTGTCATGATTGTGTTACAGTTGATATTGATGAGACAGATGCACAGGACAGAGTTCAGAGACAGAGGACAAGCCGATTGGCCTACCCTGAGCTTGTTGAATGGCCAGTAACCTTTTGGGGACCAAAAGGTCTTTTTGTGGGGAGGTGTGATCCGAAATCGGATCCAGAAGCCTGATAGGGCTTGAAAAATGCTCAAAAATGAAAGTGCTCGGAATGCGACAAAACTTGTGCCATTGCGTCCGTCTCGTCTTCCTGATTCTGGTGGTATATTTACTTTCTCAAACGGAGTCCGTATGGAGAAGATATCGCGTTCTGTCCGAAAAGTCAAACAGGCAAAAAAGGGGATGACTGTACAGTCCGTATAGTCCACGTGGCACATCCGTACAACTGACGTGGCATGTCCGTATAGATGATGTGGCGGTATCAGATTGCGACACATGGCATCCTGGGATGACGACACGTGGCAGCACCGGATGACGACACGTGGCAGGCGGATTTGGCCGATTTGGCATACAGTTGGACCAATAGTGAGGTGACACATGTCACCACTGACAGGGTGACACGTGGCAGGCTGACGTCAGTGGATGACGTGGCCGACTGACAGGGCATACGGCAGGATGACGTAGCAAGTCGACATGGTAGTACGGCAGATGACTCGGCAGTTTGACGTGGACCAATCAGCACGTGACACGTGTCAAGGTTCGATTGGTTGGTAAGGGTGCCACGTGGCCCAGTCAAGGGCTGCCACGTGGCACCCCATCATTGGTTATTGGTTTTTGTTTAAAAGTGTTGGAGCGGACGAGATTTGAAACCGCGACCTCCGGGTGGGCAACGTACTATGGAAGTTGGGTTAGCCACTTGGCCGTCGGGTAGTTCTTGTTACCCGTTCGGCATAAAATATATTTAACTTTAAATAAAAGTTTGGTGGGTGGCAAAAAGGGCCGGGGCTTAGCCCCATCTCTCGGTTCAATGCGCACCATTACCATATGACTCGGAACAATAACCAAAGGACACGACGGATGGTGATAGGGATTAGCCCCCAGATCCTGGGCAAATCCCACGGGACCGGGGCCAACCAACAAACGGAGCGCGCGGGCAGTTAAAGTTTAGCCCTGTGGCCATGTGACCTATGTAAACGCCAATAGAACCGGAGGCTAGTGCGCAGGTGGCGCGCTTGGCCACATGGACGCGCACCCATATGACCAAGAGCGCGCCAATGAAGGGGGATGCACCCGATTTGACCCAAAACTTTAGAAAAAGTGGGTTTTGTTTAAAACAGAATTGGTTTTTAAATAATAATTATGCCTATGTTTAATAGATTTTCTCCATTTTTGGGGGATATTGGGCATTTTTGGAGGCCAGATTCTTGGAGGAAGTTGGGGATGTGAAACCAAATCCAAGGCTATATAAACCAGGCCTGTTTAAGGCCAAAGACAGTCATTCAGAGCAGAGTTATGCTGAAGAAAATCCAAGCCAAAGTCAGTTTGATGCAGGGAAGCCTTTGAGGTGGAGACGCTGTCGGATCGTTTCTGGGAGCTTGGAGCATCAGTTTTGCATGTCGTTTTCTTTGCAGGGTTCTAGAGATCTGGGAGAACAGGACCAGATCAGTCTTGTAGCCATTTGGCATTACAGAGATGTAATTTTGAGCACTTGAGTAGAAATAAAGAAGCCTCCCCCACAGAGAAAAGAACCGCAGATGTAGGCAAAAGTTGTGCCGAACTCCGTTATCAACCTGCGTTTTTATGGTTTGTTGTCTATTATTCATTTCAGATCTACATATGTGTATTTGAATGATATAATTCCTCTTCTTTCCTCATTCTTTCACTAAATTCTCAAATGGTTAATGAATACATGCAAGATTAAAACTCAACCATAATCATTTAAAAGATCCTACGGATCACTTTGCTGCAGAAAACCAAAATCATTTAGCTATGGCCATGCAATTTATTAATATTTTCTGTCTTGTAATATATTTTGGGCAGGAAAAACTTTATATAATTACAACCATGGATGGAGAAAAGAAAAGGTTCATGTTTCTAACTATCTTGTATTCTATTCGTTGATTCTCATTTAGTGTATGTACATATTAATTATTCTCCCCTACATACCAGCTTCCATTCATGTTCATTTTATTTTGTGCATTCCCACATTGAAACAAACAGAGTAGCTGGAGAAAACAAATGAGTCTTTACCGCAAGTGTAGAAGAGGAGATACAAAGGTACATGTTTGTATTGTTATTTCATATTCCATTGTTTTGTATTTTATTTATTGTCTGTATATGTGTTCACCTAATTTATTGTATGTAGATATTGCGTATCTTCCTACATAATAACTTATCTTCATATCCTTTGTATTTTCTATGCTGCTACATTGAAAAAAATCAAACTATGTTTATCTTTTTTACATGTCTTCCTGCATACCAAATTCCTTCATGTCCATTGTATTTTTTTGTGTTGCTACATTTAAACAAATAGAGTGGTTGCAAAAGACGATGGACTCTTTGTCACGAATGTAGAGGAGGAGTTACAAAGGTGCATGCCTCTACTCTTATTCCATATTCTAGTGTTTAGTATTTCATTTATTGTCTGTGTATTTGTTCTACTTGTTCTACTGCTTTGCACCTATTTTATTGTATGTAGATACAACGTATCTTTCTATATAGTAGCTTATCCTCATGTGAATTGTATTATCTTTGCTGCTACATTGAAATAAATAGAACTGTATTTATTTCTTTTACATGTATTTCTGCATACTAACTTACCTTCATGTCCACTGTATGTTTGGCGTTGCTACATAGAAAGAAACATATTGGTTGGACAAGAAGATGAATTCTTATATTCCACAACATAGGGGGCTGAAGTACAATCTTCGAAAAAGTATACCAATTGTGCTAGTAAATCAAACACACAAAATGGGTGGGTGCATATAATATTAGTCTAGAAATGATGATTTGGAAAAAATGGGCCTTTGTTGAGAATTCCTGCTTCCAAATATTTCACTCTCATTTTCTATTTTCCCCACTTTCTATTATCCCCTTTTCCCCCTCTTCTATACTTAACCAAATTCCCCTTCATTTTTCTCATCTACTTTCGCTTTTTGGTTTCTTTTCTTAGTCGTCTTTTCGAAAATGTCTAGGTGCGCAGGTTGGCAGACTCACAGGTTCACATTTATACTCATTCGTCTATATCACGACTCCAACTGACGGTTTCCTCATTCTATACATAGCCACCTTTTCGATCGTGGGTTCCCAGGCTAGCGGGTTCAAGATTATGCCTCTAGCTTCAGATTTTCCTCGATATATAGATTGGACTCTGTACCCCTCCATCATGCCCTATTTCCTGTTACACATTTTTGCAGTCAAAAAAGTTGAGGCATACAATTTGACCGTCTAGTCCTCATGTTTCTTGAGTATCCCTTGACACCCTATTTTTTATTCCATCTCCTTCGACCTTGTATGTGACATTCATAACAATTATGAACAATATACAATGCATATGCTTATTTAGTCCTTCTGATGTTCATCTACACATGCTTGCATCAGAAAAAGTTGGACTAGTGACATGGCCATGAGCAATCAATCATCTCAAACATCAACAGATCGACAAGGCCAAAGGTAAATATGCATACATTGTGTTCCTCATATGTTTACCAAACAAATATCCTCAGCTATTTATTCATCTATGCCATGGTAAATATGTTGATGTCATCTGCAACACATACTTTGAAGCTCACAAGAAGTATCAATGAGCGCAAATGAGATGTCAAACATAATGCAAATTCCATATGTCCCCGACGAACACTTCTCCAGTTCGGCGGTTGTTCAAGCCCTCTATATGTCAAACATAATGCAAATTCCATACTTCCAAAGCACTGCAGCTAGGGTTACTGGCAGAAGTAGTTGCAGAAACCTTAATTCTCAGATCCGACATCTTGTGATGGAGCATCTTTCTCAAGGAGAAGATATTCAGATGCGCCCTAACTCAATGCACCTATTGACTATATCAGAAGATAGAAATGACAAAGTTAAAGTTTTGGATCAAGGCATGACCAGTTACCAGTCAACCGAAGACATGTGTGAAACAATCAGTCTCTTACACTACTCATCACTTACCGGGACAATTGAAGACGATATGTGGATAATCGACAGTGGAGCTTCCAAGCACATGACAGGAGATCAAGCTAGACTCTCAAATCTCAATGAGAGAAATACATCATACAAAGTGGAGCTTGGAGACAAAATCACTTACCTCGTCGAAGGATTTGGACAAGCCTCCATCAAGTTGGAATCAGGTAATCATGTTCACTTAAGCACTGTTTTATATGTACCTGGTTTAGAAAAGAATCTTGTATCAATATCATGTTTAGAAGACAAAGGAAACATAATAGCCTTCATGGATGGAAAAGTGTTATCATGACATAAGATTTCCAGCATAGTAGATGCTAGGGTTATTGGAAGACGTGAATGGAATCTGTATAGACTACTAGAACGAAATGAAGAAGCTCTAATACATGACGAAGTCAACCCTAATGAGCTTTGGCATAGAAGGTACGCTCATATCAATTATCAAGCATTACCTTTCTTTAGAAAGATGGTTGAAGGAATACCAGAATTGAAATCCACACACAAAGGAATTTGCAAGGGATGTGCCCTTGGGAAGAATATCAAGAAACCATTCCCAAGTAGTAACAACAGATCTATTCTAACCCTAGATCTAATACACTCAGATGTTTGTGGTCCAATTCTAGTCAGATCTTTTGGAGGATCTCTCTACTACATAACCTTCATAGATGACTATTCAAGAAATACATGGTTGTATCTACTAAAATCAAAAGACGAAGTATTCAACAAGTTCCAAGAATTCAAGGCAGAAATAGAAAACCTTACGAACAAGAAGATCAAGACATTAAGAACAGATAATGGAGGAGAATACACCTCGAAGGAGTTCATTGCATTCTACAAATCATCAGGGATTAGGAGGGAGTTGACTGTTCCTCATAATCCTCAACAAAATGGTGTAGCAGAAAGAAAGAACAGATCTATCGAAGAAACAGTAAAATCCCTATTGAATGATCAAAATCTATCCATGTTTCTATGGGGAGAAGCAAAAATGACGGCAATATATGTACAAAATAGAAGCCCTCATCACATATTGAAGCACATGACACCAGAAGAAGCATTCTCAGGTAAGAAACCTAACGTAGAAAACTTAAGAATATTTGGATGTCAAGTTTACTCTCATATTCCCAAAGATAAAAGAAATAAACTAGAACCCTCAGGAAAGAAGGGGATATTCGTGGGATATAGTGATTCATCCAAAGCCTATAGAATATATATTCCAAAACAACACAATATAGAAGTAAGTAGAGACGTAACATTCAATGAAAGGATGGCCTTTAGAAAATCTATTGAAGAAACTATAGAAGAAGAAGAAATTGAAGAACTAAATGAAGAAAACACAGAAAGCGAAAATAATGAAAAGGATCAACCTGATCATCCTATGGAGCCATGTGAGAACATTGATCCAGATAATATACCAAAGAACAAGAAGCGACCAGCTTGGCTTGAAGCCACATTACAAGATGCAGAAAAAATCAAGGTTCCATAAGGAACATCCAGGAAAAGTAAAAGACCGAAAAGATTCTCAAGTTATGCAGCATACATGACAAATATTCTAGATGAAGAACCTACTACATTCGAAGAAGCAGTTAAAAAGGGACAATGGAAATAAGATATGACAGAAGAACATCAGTGCATTATGAAAAATGAAGTATGGGAAATTGTACCTAGACCTAAAGAGAAATCAGTGGTAACCTCAAAATGGGTATACAAGATCAAACATGTAGTAGATGGAAGCGTGGATAAATATAAGGCAAGATTCATGGCCAGAGGATTCTCCTAGAAGGAGGGAGAAGACTATGATGAAACCTTTGCTCCGGTGGCAAGGTATACCTCCATCAGATCTATCATATCACTTGTCGCTTCCATGGGATGGAATCTACACCAGATGGATGTAAATAAAACCTTTCTCATTGGAGCTATTGAAGAAGAAGTATATATTGAACAACCTCAAGGATTTGAGGTACATTCCAGAGACACTCACATTTGCAGATTGAATAAATCTCTATATGGACTCAAGCAAGATCCAAGGGCTTGGTACACCAGAATGGACAACTATCTAACAAGACTTGGTTTCTCCAAAAGTCATGTAGATCCAAACCTTTATTACAAAGTCACGGATAACACACCTGTGATTCTACTATTATATGTTGATGATCTATTCATAACAAGTGAAGAATCTCTAATCATCTAGTGCAAGAAGGATTTAGCCTCTAAATTTGATATGAAAGATCTAGGTCTCATGCACTATTACTTGGGACTAGAAGTATGGCAGAAGCGTGGTGAAGTATTCCTTGGACAAGGAAAGTACGCAATAAAGATCCTTTAGAAGTTTGGAATGATGGACTGTAAGTCCATGGACACTCCTATGAATGCGGATATAAGAAAAGTGAAAGTCCCAGATTCTGATCCAATAGATCCATCTCTATATCGACAACTAATTGGATCATTGATGTATTTGGTAAATACTCGACCAGATATTTGCTTTGCTGTAAATACATTAAGTCAGTTCTAGGTGGAACCTAGACAAGAACATTGGATAGCTGCAAAGCATGTCCTAAGATATATTCGTGGGACAATAAACTATGGCTTGAGATATACCGCATCTAGTGATATCCAACATCATGGATTCACAGACTCTGATTGGGCAAGAAGTGCAGAAGATAGAAAGAGTACTTTAAGTATGTGTTTCAGCTTGGGCTCTGCTATGATATCTTGTGGCAGTAGGAAACAAAAGTCAATTGCACTTAGTACAATAGAAGCAGAGTATATGGCATCTTGTGAAGCATGCACAAAAGCAGTATGGCTAAGGAAGTTAATCTCTGATTTATTTGATTAGACTCCATAATCGACCATAATATATTGTGATAATCAGAGTTTCATAAGATTATATGAACATCCAGTGTTTCATGAAAGGTTGAAGCACATTGAGATCAAATACTACTTTATTCGAGATAAATTCCAAGGAGGAGAGGTAAAGCTCGAGTATATCCCCATTGATGAGCAGACAACAGATATCCTGACAAAACCTCTATCCAGAATCAAGTTTGCATGTTTCCGAGAGAAGATGGGGATTGTGAAAATAACTCCCTTAGCTAAAAGAGAAGATTCTCCAAGCTAGAGAAGGTACGGAAAAATATTCTTGAAGAACATTTATTTTTGTGATTTAAATAACTCTCTAGTTAGGAGGGAGCACCAAAAACATTATTTATTTTAATAATTGAAAATTAGTCCGAATTGGACAGATGCTTTCTTGCTCGAAAAGTGGATTTAGATTTCTGACGGACGATGACTTCCCATTGTAGTTAACATGGGAGGTAGACTAATTGCTAATGTATCATAGACAGCGACTTCCCATTGTGGTTAACATGTGGAGTGGTCTAGGACACTCATTCTTCTTGGCAATCACTTTGAGTAATGGTCAAGTAGAATGGTTTTCCTCACCGGGCAATCATTCTTTCGAAGTTCACAGTTGTGAGTAGTTTTGAAGAATGGTCTGTTTTGGAGGTTGATGCAGGATAGACATTCCTTAGGGTAGACTTATTCTCTCCAGGTTACACTTTTTTTAGTGCCGGAGGAATGGTCCAGGGTGGGGAATGGTCCAGGGTGGGGAATGGTCCGGACAATTATTCTTTAGGACAGACTCATTCTCTCCAGGTTACACTTTGTTTAGTGTCGGAGGAATGGCCTAGGGTGGGGAATAGTCCAAGCTCAACAATCAAGGACAGTCATTCCTTAGGGAAGACTCATTCTCTCCAGGTTACACTTTGTTTAGTGTCTGAGGAATTGCCCAGGGTGAGGAATGGTCCAAACATTTCTTAGGGTTTATACATTCTGTCCAGGGTGCACTTTAATTAGTGTAGGAAGAATGGCCCAAGGTGAGAAATGGTCTAGGCTCAGAAATCAGAAACAATCCTTCTTCATTGTTTGAGAAGATTGGGGCAGATAGCCCATTATTGATATTCTATACTGAGGGCATATATTCTTTCAGATCTCATAGACATGAGTGAAAGATTGGCCCATATGATTCAGTTTTTATCATAACATTGTTTCTATGCAGGTTGTTACCAGATGTTTGTTACGAAGAACATATGACAGTAGATACACTACTGTGGTGGATTTGTTCCACTATTTGTGATTATGTTTCACGATTTGAGTAGTTGCATACTACCTGAATAGACACAGGTGTGTTCTATTAATTGATATTGTATCAGTTGTCATAGGAGATTATCCAGTTGGATAATAATGACAGGTGCTCGTAGTGCTACCAGTTGAATGGTTTGTTGTGCTCAAGACCATACCTCCCTAGCTAGGAGGGAGTGTTAATATCATGGTAGCTTCGGGAGGTATGAACCTCTATTGTGACTTTTGATGAGACTAGAATCCTCCAGAAGGAAGCAAAGAATTGAAGGAAACCCTAGACAAGTTTTCGGCTGGACAGATACATTTAAAATGAATTTATTGATACCTAGAAGGAGAAGTCGGCCCCATTTAGCCTACCTAGTTCACTATAAATACAGGGCACTAGTTTTCATTATTGATCATCTCAGCAGTTGCATAGAGAGCCAAATTTGCGCAGGCAGTTATAGTTTTGGTGTGCAAGTTTTTGGGAGAGCTAGGAAAGTGGTGTGCTAGCTTATGGGTGGGATCATTTGTTCAGCTTAGTTTCTATTTCTTGTTTGGTGCATTAGCCTCTCTTGGCTATTGGATTGCTACCAGGATTCTCTTCTCGGTCAAGGTCAAGGTGCTCGGAGGGTGACTTCGACCAGTGGTTGGGTGACGAGGGTATCGTCAATGGTAAAATGAGCACAATCTTCTATATTCTAACACATGGCACTATCAGAAGAAAATGTCCATAGTGATCTTGCTTCATGGTAAAATAGTAATCGACAAGTTTCTTGTTCCCCATTTGGGGGTTTGGTTATAGCTAGGATACAATGGCGAAGCTCTGCTGGTTTTGTGTTGTCTTGTGTTTGGTATACTTTTGTTCATATCTCATGGCTCTGGTTATTTTCTCATGGGAACATATACCAGATGTAAGAGAAAACCAATGCCACGTGTGTTTGTTGGCACAAGGGCAGACCCAGGGTTCAGCTCCAAGAGTGCACCAACAAGCCCTAACTACTAGCCCTTTCAAAAACACCTGCGAGGTAGATGCAGTCTCACTTGAAGCAGTTATGAGGGGGTTGTAGGATAGATATGTTTGCAACCAAAAGGAATGCAAAGTGGATTCACAACAACCAACACACAACAATCTAGTATTCTTTATCTTCTTACAACCTACTGCGCTTAGTTAGATCTCAGATCTATCACATTATCATCATAGCAGCATATCAAATGACAAAGAACAGACCATCAATCACACACGACACAAGATATACGTGGTTCACCCTCTCTCTAGGGCTACATCCACATAGCTATGCTTTATAATATATTAAGAGGAAAGCATACAGTTTTGATCTATGCTCTTAGCTAACAGATCTTCTCTTATTCTCTCTCTTTCACTCTCTTTATCCCTTCCCTGCACACCCAGTTGTAGGGTTGATATTTGAGCCCAACTGAATATCTTACAACATAGAATGATCTTACGATACAATACTTCTCTCTCAATAACAATCTCTCCTCATAACATTCTCGAACTCTCTATCAACAAAAATACTTACAACCCTACCCAGGTCCTCTTGATCTTTATTTATACATTGCAATCACTCACCGACTTCCTTAGGCCGAGACCTAAGTGTCAAAACCCTAGATACCAAAACCCTAGGTGTCCAAAACCCTCGATCAATTTGATCTGCGTTTTCGGGGCTTTGCCAGCCTGTCTTTCCTTCCTTCTTGCGCGGTGCTCCAAAGCATCCAACGGTGGCTTTTACCGCTTGCCGATTTTTCTACAATCCATCTTCCTTGTTGATCTATCATCCTCAATCTCCTCATCCAATGACTTTCTTTCTCTTACTTCGATCCATCTTTTATGCTATTTTTCTCATTTTGACCCAGTAATAGTAACTATGTCTTTCGTGCAGTTCACATTTTTCCTTTTCTTCCTTGATCTTCACTTACTTCCATAAACAAGGGCTAGTAGGCCCCCAACACTCACCTGTGACTCATCCCAAGGCACTTCGGATATGATCCTTCTGCTTTTCTTTGTCTTCGGACTGTGCAGGGCAGCCTTTGCTTTATGTTCTATGCCTCCTTTCCTCCCATGTGAAGATTGTCTTTTCTGTTTCTAGTACCCAGTTTCAACTACACCTGGTACCTAGATTATTTTCCTCATGCTTTTACTGCGAGCTGCAGGGAAAATGGTTGTCATAATACAATTTCAACCGGCTCCCGTTCACCAAACTTTCCTTCCATTCACCATTCAAATTCTTCAACTGCCTAGCTCCTCCTTCTGCAACATAGGAAACTTCATATCGTCTGATCCAGTGTGGTCAGAATTTCCCTGGATGCTTCATGAACTTACTATCATATACCAGTACTATATCACCTTTCTTAAATGCCTTCTTCTTGATGTGTCTGTCGTGGTAGGCCTTCTCTCTTTCTTTCTGAACCTGTTGATGGAATCCTACAATGAATCTGTATTCTTCAAGTTCAACCAACTGTACAAGCCTCTCTCGAACAATACTAGTGTCATCCATTTATTTAAAGGCAACAATTCTTAATATTGGTACCAAATATTCCATTGGGACACGACTTCGAGGCCATAAACCAACTTAAAAGGGGTCCGCATTGTTAGCTTCTTACAAGAGGTTCTATAGGCCCATAGTACTGCTAGTACTCTTAAATCCTAGTCATCCCTGCTGACACTGCAAATATTATTTAGCATTGTCTCCAAGATCTTGTTGAATGCTTGAACTATCCCATTCGCTTGTGGATGGTAAGGTGTGCTCTTATGATGGTGAACTTCAAACTCCTTAGTCAAAGCTTCAACGGTCTTGTTAATGAAATGTGTGCCTTGATTACTCATAAGGATATTCGGACATCCAAACCTAGTTATGATGTCATCAAATATGAAGCATGCAGTTGTAGTGGCACTATAGTCCTTAACTGCTCTTGCTTTGGCCCATCTAGTCAAGTAATATGTCGCAGTGATTATGTACCTTTCTCATGTGCGCTTTCCTGGTGGGTTTATAGGTCCTATGAATTCAATGGCCCATTTCTCAAATGCCTGTAGAGTCAATTGTGGTGCTAATGGAATTTCATCTCTTTTGGACAGTTTTCCAACTCTTTGGCATACATCACCAGCCCTGTAATAGTCCTTAGCATCTCTCTGTAGGGTAGGCCTCCAAAGGCCAACTCTAAGAACCTTCTATGTTGTTGATTTCCCTACGTAGTGTCCTCCTACGATGCCTTCATGAGCTTCTGCGAGGAACATCGGTCACTCTGCTTCCATAACACACCTCCTCAATATCTCATCAGGTCCCATTTTGTATAGTTGTCCAGCTATAAGTGAAAAGTTTGTGGTGCACACTACTAGTTGTTTCTTCTGGGTGATTATATACTCACTAGGTGCCATTCCTGTTGATAGGAACTGGACTATTTCTACAAAGTGATCATCGATCTTTATAATGGCTAGCAACTATGCATCTGGCAGTGTATTCTCCAAACTAGTAGGCTCTTCTCCATGTTCCAAACTTGACAAGTGATCAGGACCTTTGTTCATTCTCCCTGGATTAACTATGATCTCAAAATCATATTCCTGAAATAGCAGAAGCCACCTGCATATTCTCCCCCCCAACACTGGCTTATTGACTAGGCATTTCAGCACATAGTGGCTAGTAAATATTTTAAAGTGTCCTCCCAACAAGTAGTGGCAGAACTTTTGCAATGCATACACCATGGATAAACCTTCTCTTTTAGTGGTGGTTTAATTGATCTCAGTTGTTGATAGCTTCCTTCTAGCAAAGGCTAACATGTGGTCGATGTCTCTTGCTCCTGGTTGTGCTAACACAACTCCCAATGCAATAGAAGATTCATCGACATGCACGTGAAATTCCTTATTCCAATCTAGGAAAACCATAATCGGTGCAATAACCATTTTCTATTTCAGTGTGTCGAAGCTCTATTGGCATTCTTATGTCCATTGAAATTGAGAATCTTTCTTCAAAAGTTTCTCGATGGGTGTTGTAATCTGGGAATATCCTTTAATGAACTTCCTGTAATATCCTATGTGTCCCAGTGCAGTGCACAACTATTTGACTGAAGTAGGAGGGGGTAGATCAACTATGATGGCAATTTTATATGGATCTACCAACAATCCTTGCTTGCATACAATATGACCTAACAACACTCCAAATGGTGAAAAGAAAATGCAGTTCTTCAGGTTTAAGGAAATCTGACACTGCCTGTACTTGTCCAACATTAGCCTTAAACATTCGATATGATTCTTCAGTAAACTAAAAACAGTTCAATCATCAAAGTATGCTTCAAGAAATTTATGTAGAAACTCCTTGAATGCTTTGACCACCACCCTGGAAAACATGGTTGGGGCATTCTTCAATCCAAACGACATCACTGTATACTGATACGATCCCCATTCTATTGCAAATGTGGTCTTATGGTGATCTTCGTTGGCAATCTGGATCTGATGGTATCTTGATAACCCATCTGTAAAAGAATATGCCTCTAGGCCTCCCACATTATCTAACACTTCGTCAGTGAATGGCGTAGGGAAGGGGTTATACAAACATGAATCGTTCAGCTTCCTGAGATCTACATAGATCCTGATCTCTCATGTCTTCTTGCCTTGTACCACCATAGGGATTATCCATTCTGATTCTTCCATAGGTTCTATGATCCCTGCTTCCAACATTCTGTCGAGCTCAATCTTCACTTTCTCCTTATATTTAGGGTTCAATCTATAGGGTCTTTGTTTGACTGGTCTTGCATCTAGCTTCAAAGGGATCCTCGTCTCTCCCATAGGCCCTTTAATGCCCTTCATATCAGTGAACTTGGTTGGAAACAAATCCTGATATTCATGCAGTAATTCGGTAATCTTGTCAATAGTGGCAACATCCCAATAATCTCCAACATTTGCAAGCTTCGACATTTTCTCTGTACCAATATTGACTTTCTTGATCTTGATCGGCTATCCAATAAATGGTAGCTCAACTCCTGGTCCTTCTATGTATCTTTGGCCTTCTATTTCGACGATGTTCACCTTCTTAGGATCATTGTCTTCATCAACATTGATGTTGTAACAACCTTGTAGTTTCTGGAGAGGTGTAGTCCATTCGTCCTCTTCTTGCTCCAAAGGGAGGCTAGAGGCTTCCTCAAACACTTTATGTCTTAAAATATGCAATGCTTGGTCTACTGAAGGATATTGGATTTCAAATAAGAAGGTAGTTACAAAATTGTAGGTCATACCTTCT
Organism: Picea abies; assembly: GCA_900067695.1. Lineage (NCBI taxonomy): Eukaryota > Viridiplantae > Streptophyta > Pinopsida > Pinales > Pinaceae > Picea > Picea abies. The sequence continues at coordinate 15,057 of CBVK0102114706.1, forward strand.
CAAACATTAGTGATGAGGCGCAAATCTGCTTGAAGATAACAATTGATAGGGGTGGTGTCCATTGTGAAATTTTGCACCCACTTCTCTTGAGGAATATTTCTCCAGGCTTCCTCGCAACTTCTCACATTGTCCTTCGGACAACTTCGACCTATATACTGAACTTCGCATCCTTTTACTTGTGATGAGAACTGCGTTGTCATCAAAGTACGACATTGTACCCAGTCTGTAATGTTGTTTTTGTGTGTCCCCCACCATATTCTTGGTGTGGATTTCAGGGCCTCATCCATTACCAACAATATTTGTTGCATTGGTACAATTTCTTCAAAGTCTGATAAGAAGGCTTCTAAAGGATTCGTACCATCAAAGTTGGTTAAGTTACTTACCGTTGTGTCGATCCAGTGAACCTCCCTAGTTAGTCTAGCACATATCCTTGTAGATACTTCATACATTTTATTCTTCCAGTTCTCCAATGCTTCTTCTGAGTCTGATGAACATGCGTTGTCACTTTGCCAGCTTAATTTTCCATCTGCTGTAGGATTAATGTAATCCTGTTGTCTAGCTGTTAATTTGTATATGTTTTCCAGTTCATATGTGCAGTCTTCTTCTATGATAGGCTTTGTGTATCGAAGGCCTTCATCGGGATCTAATGGTGCGATGACCCTAAGTCCATATCCTTTAAAATTCATTCATATTTTCTTTAAATCAACCACAGTGGATTTATTGAAAGCCCAATCGATTCCTAACAATGCAAGGTAAGGAAAGCTATCATCAACTATCTCAATTACCTAAAAATATGCAAACGTCCTTACTCCGTCGATGTCCACAGGAACATGCTACAATATTCTGAAGGGGATTACTGCCTTCTAATTATCCATCCTAAGCCTGATAGGGGAATAGATCAGCTTAGGTTTTCCCATCAGGGCCCAGGTTTGCTTCATCATGACATTGACCTCCGACCCCAAGTCGAGGACCACATAGTCTATATCATACTCTCTAATTTGAGCAATCAAGTGTAATTCCGTATTTGTCTTTCTCTTCTTGGATAGTTGATGTACTTATTTATTCAGTAAAGGATCTACCCTTCCTATCTCATATTGCCTGACCAAATTTTGTAGTTCTTATATAGCTTTCTCATCTTTAATCAACTCTATAAACGTGTACAAGAAACTGACAAGTTTACTTGCCTCTTTTCCATCTCCAAGAAAAGCAGAATAATCGAATGCCAGAGGCATTCCACATTCTCTGATGAAGAGCCTTGGTCTCCCCTGAATTCTCTTCTTTCCTCCTCGAACATTTTTTTTTCTTTATTTGCATCAAAATTTTGTGTCTTCTCTGTAGCTTTCCTGATTCTTGATTCTTTTGTAGCCTTTCCTTGGGTCATTTTGTCTTCTCCTATAAAAAATCCTGCTCTAGTGATAACAACGACTCTAGGTCCTGCTCCGCGAGGTTCTTATTTGATCAATTTTATCTATGGATTTTGCTGAGGTCCTCGTTTCTCTTGAAGTTTAGCTAGCAATGTTGGACATTCCTCGATAACATGCTCGAAAGAGTTGCAATAGATGCAAGTCGTACAAGGGTTTTGATAGTCCCTTGCCAAGTGTCCTGGCTGTGCACAGTTATAACATATTATCTTTCCTCGACCTGGACCCATAGCTCCTCCTCTTCCTCTTCCTCTGAATCTACCATGAGGGTTGAAGTTTCCTCTCCCAGCGGAGTTATACTGCGTAGTGTTTCCTTCTTGTTGTACTTTTCCTTGAATATTGTATATATCTTTTGACCTTTCATGCTCGAGATCGTAATCCCTACAATCCCTATCATCATGTCCCATGGACTTACAGAATGTGCAATACAAATTTGTGGGTGTATGAACGTATGTTTGCATGTAGTAGCATTCACCAGGGCAATGTTTATTTCTGCATACCTCGCATGAGGGTAGGGTAACTTGTTTCAAGGGGCTTGGAGATCTAGAGGCCAAGTATTCATGGAATAGGGGACAATGTTCCTTGTCATGGCCTTTTGATCTGCATCTAACACACCAGATGTATTCTCTTTTATCTTTTCTCTTGTATTTCTTCATATCTTTGACCTGCAGAGAAAAACTAGTTATTTGACTCAAGATTTAACTCATACCTTAACTGGATTCTCCCATAGGGGTTGATTCTAGCTTCATGAATATCTACAACACCTTAGCCTACGAAGAAATCTTTTGTTGCATCAGAGTAACTTTGATGTGTGGTAAGAGGGAATCAATGAACCATTCTTTATTCTGTTCATCTGGAATCTAAAAAGTCAACTGACCTGTTAGGGTCTTGAACCTTTGATCGAATTCCCAAATAGGTTTAGCTACTTTCTGCTTGATCTCTTTCAGATCCGTAATACATTGTGACTCCGACTTAGGTTTCTTGAACTCTGCAATCAATGCATTCTTAATCTCATTCAACGGCTTAGGCTATGCAAGTCCTTAGACAAGATTCATGTACCAGCTTAGTGTGCAATCTCTTAGGGTAGTACTAAACTAATCTGTTTTAAAAGATTTATCGGTGACATTCTTAATATTCCATACGACTTTGCATAGGAACCAATGATGATCAGGATCTTCAGATCCATCTCCCCTAAATATAGGGAGCCTCATCTAATCTTCCATAGGGATTCCTAGGTTTCCTATCTGAGTATATGTTGAAATGCTAGTAATAGTACTTTGAGGGCTCTAGCAAATATGAATATTATCATTGCTTAGTGCTGCTGAAACAACAGGGGAAGTGATAGTACTTACTTCAATGGTGTGCGCGGTTCTTGAAGTTTTTGGTTCTTCTTGGTGAGGTTCTTCAACTTTCTCTTCCTCTACCCTAATGGGTTCTTAATGCTCTTCATCTGTTAGATCTACCTCTTATCCACTGTAGAAACCCTCCTCCCCGTAGTTCTGCTTAAATAGGTTTGCAAGATAAACTTCTCTGAATGCTCTACCACTACACGTATGTACAGCCTTTGTGTCGCTGTCACTGTATAAATTATTGAACATTAGATTTTTCCAATCCGACCAACTGTTGTATCTTCAAGATGCTCTTCTCATGTAATAGAATCTTGATCCTCAACTTCAGAAAATGTAAAATTTTTCCTCTGGGTCCCTTAAAGAAATATCTCTTGGCTTGGCTATATGACTCTACTCTGTCAACAAGAAACTCAGTGATATACACTCCAATGGTGCTATCAAACCAGTGATCTACTGCTCTTGACACAATGTTATCAACTCTCTTAACCTTCTTGGTCAAAACCAACATCCAAACCACAGGTGGCCTGGATCAGATCTCAAATTGGGTATCTGATAACCTAGCTAACCACTCATATAGCTCCTGATGGATTCCTCCAAATAAAATTTCATGTATATCAGTAAATATATATCCCTCCAACCAATCCTCTGTACTAAGATTAGGGTTCTTGTTCTGGGCTTCAGCAAAGTCATTTTCTTGATTTTCTATCCACTTCTGAATCTTTTTATTTGATGGAAACCACCCTGACATTCGCTCAAGAATATTCATGTCCCAGCAGCAGAACCATTTGTTGGCACAGGGGCACACCCAGGGTTCAGCTCCAAGAGCGCACCAACAAGCGCTAACTACCGGCCCTTTCGGCAACACCTACGAGGCAGATGCAGTCTCACCCAAAGAAACTATGAGGGGGTTGCAGAACAGAGATGTTTACAACCAGAAGGAATGCAAAGTGGATTCACATCAACCAACACACAATAATCTGGTATTCTTTATCTTCGTACAACCTACTGCGCTTAGTTATATCTCATATCTATCACATTATCATCATAGCAGCATATCAAATGACAAAGAATAGACCATCAATCACACACGACATAAGATATAGGTGGTTCACCCTCTCTCTAGGGATACGCCCACAAAACTGTTCTTTATAATATATTAATATGAAAGCATACTATTCTTATCTGCACTCTTAGCTAGCAGATCTTCTCTTATTCTCTCTCTTTCTCTCTCTTTCTCCCTTCCCTGCACACCCAGCTGCAGGTTTGATCTTTGCACCCAGCTAAAGATATTACAACACAAACTGCTCTCATGATACAATACTTCTCACTCAATAGCAATCTCTCCTCATAAAATTACCGAACTATTTATCAACAACAATAATGACAACCCTACCCAGGTCCTCTTAACCTTTATTTATACATTACAATAACTCACCGACTTCCTTAGGCCGATACCTAAGTGTAAAAACCCTAGGTGTCCAAAACCCTAGGTCAATTTGATCCGCGTTTTCAGGGCTTTTCCAACCTGTCTTTCCTTCCTTCTCATGGAGTGCTCCAAAGGATCCAATGGCGGATTTTCCCGCTTGTTGGTTTGTCCACGATCCATCTTCCTTGTTGATCTATCATCCTCAATCTCCTCATCTAACGGATTGATTTCTCTTACTTCACTCCATATTTTCTGCTCTTTTACTCGCTTTGACCCAGTAATAGTCACTGTGTCTTCCGCATAGTTCACATTTTGCCTTTTCTTCCTTGATCTTCGCTTGCTTCCATAACCAAGGGACAACAATTGTTTTTTTATATATCAAATTGTTTGATGCATAGGTCGATGTGCACTGCTCTATGGACCCTTGTGGGATCTCACTTGGCACCTTTTGTGTTCATGTGTTGCCCTGTGCCTCGAATTTCAATACATTTGGTGTTTACTTGGTTCTTGGTTGTATGTTTTGTTATGGAAAATTAATGATACATTTAGGATATTGGTGGTTTTTCTATGATCTTAAAGAATATAAATGACTTGGTTTTCCTTTTAATATAGGCTCTCTGATGCAAATGTAGTATGTGGCTCGTTTTAGCATTTTTCCTTGATCGATGAATGTAGCAAAATTCATCTCCAGGAATATTTTGAAATAAAAGGATATATACTATGTGAAGTCTAATGGAACTATCATATCAACCACAAAACATTAAAATTCAAATTCATCTTAAAATTCAAATTCGTCGTAGTTATACTTATGGTGAAGATGACAGTATAATAATTTTACTTAAACATCACAATATTGATTTTTTTTGTGGCTTTTCGATGCTTCTCTTTTACAAACACATCCTGGAAACTATAAGCATGGCTCGCTTTATCTATTCCTTGATTGAAGATCATACTGACTTGTTTAATGCACTTCATAGTTACTATTAAGACCATCAATGGGGATTTATTACACCAATTCCCTCTTCTGAAAATTGACATCCCCTTTCTTTTTTCTCTTTTCTTTCCCTTTCTGGTTACTTAGTCATTTTTCGAAAAAATTTCTAGATGCGGGGGTTAGCAGATTCACGTCTCCATATTTCCACTGATACTTTTATATCACAAGTCTGAACGACTGCTTCTCCATTTCATATTCACTAAACTTTTTGGATCACGGGTTCCCATTTAGGCGGGCTCAACATTGTGTTTCCATTGTTCTGTTGCCTGCAAACAACACCCAGACTTTCCCAATCTACAAATTGGAAACCAAATTCCCCTTTATTTTTTCTTGTTTTCTTTCCCTTTCTGGTTACTTATTCATTTTTCTGAATGTATCGTTTTTCTGAATGTATCATGCTTTTATATACAAAACCCAAAGTTCCGCAATATACAAATTGACCGTTGAAGTCCATCATTGTCCCATGTTTCGTGTTACACATTTTGCAATCAAAAGTTGGGATACATATAATTTGACCATCGAGCCCTCACGTCTTCCGAGTAGAACTTGTGGCCTTGTTTTCAAGCTCGTCAATATTCCCTATTCCAACTATGTCTCATTCTTTTATATCACAAGTTTGACCAACCGCTTACCCATTGCATACTTGGCCACTATTACCATCATCGATTCCTGGCTAGGCTTGCTCAACATTGTGCTTCCATTGTTCCTCTACCTACAAACAACACCCAAAATTCCACGATATACAAATTGACCGTCGAAATCCATCATTGTGCCTTGTTCCGTGTTACACATTCTTCTATCAAAAGTTTGGAGACATACAATTTGACCATCGACCCCTCACATTTCCTAAGTATAACTTATGACCCTGTTTTGAATCCCTCTTGACCACTTTCCATACTTGGCCATTTCTTGGAATCTCTTTCGCGGGTTGGCAGGCGAACAAAATGTGAAATGTTTAATTGCTCTTCGCTATCCCCGCCACCTTCACACTTCTTTCTAGATATGAAATTATTAATCTGTAATGCTAATAGCTCATCATGTAGGAACAGTTAAGATTGTCATTCATGTCTGAAAGGCTAGAGAAGATTTGTCATTAAAATGAATTAAACCAAGATTTGCGGAGAGTTGTGTTATCCTTTCCAAGTATTCATTTCAATCATCATGCAATCTCTTTCGCACAACATCCAGTTGGCACTTTTACGAAATCTCTAATCCTTAATCGCTCTTCATCGTCATCGCCACCTTCGCACGTTTTTTTAAGTATACAATTAGTAAGCTTTAATGGTAACAACTCATTATGCACGAACCGTGAATATTGTCATTGATCAGTGAAAGTCTCGATGAGATCTTCCATTAATACACATTAAACCAATATTTGCAGAGGGTTATATTATCCCTTTTGAATTTTCATTTAAAACATCATCTAGAGAAAAGGAAAATTCTCGTACCTTATGGTAGTAGTTCAACAACAATTATGTCCAGATACGGTAAACACCTTCGTGCATGATGGCCAGAGGTTCCAGTACTCTAGGGAATATTATTACTACTCATCTTCGTCTGCCTAGGAGAAAAAAGGATATGGTCCCTTGGTGCACTGAGAGATATATTTCAAGACAAAGAATTCCAAGGCAACCCCGCCTGCTCAGACAACCTGCCTACCTGCATTGATGGATGGCACAGAAGTTGATGCGGTCAATTTCAAGCTGGGAGAAGATGATATGATGGATGATGATGCATCAATGGATGATGGCAATGCAGACATTGTCCCCACTCCCGCGCCCAAATTGAAATCAACCATAATGGGGGGCGATCGATAATTAGTTGACTTCGTATTAATATGTCCTTTGACTATAAATCTTCACATCATCTGTATTTTTCATACTATAGAAGTAAAAAAATTATTTTTTATATAATAAAAAAACCTATATGTGATCGTCTCATTGGAGAATATATCGGAGGTATTGTTGTTATCTTCGTTGTTTCCAATGTTGAAAATTTTTAGATATCCAAAGTTTTGAGCTTAGACGTTCTTTTTTAATTTTTATTACATTTTTACTAAAATGTTTACATATTGAAAGTTCTGAGCATCAAAGTTGTTTTTTAATGTTTTTAGTAGAGGGACTATAGCGATCGATAATTCGTTGAATTCATATTAATATGTCCTTTTATTATTATTTCTATTTGTATTAGATTGTTTACAGACCGAAGGTTTAGAGCATTGACACTTTTTTTGAGGTTCTTCAATAGGCCTGACAGCTTAAATGTTTACATAGTGCGAGGTCCTTAAATAGGCCTGACAGATTAAATGTTTTCATACCGCGAGGCCCTTAAACTGTAATGTCCCCAACCATCCATGCCGAGACATGCTACTCCAGAGAACTCTTACTGTTCTCTCTGTGGAACATACTATAACATAGCTGAGTATCCAACTGAGCTATGCCACATAAATTTTTCTTTGAAGGACTGCATACAATTAAAATATACACACACAGAACTCTTGCAGAAGCATTATACATAAAATGTAAACATACAAATACATATGTAAATACATGTATTCACACTAAAATAATAGTAAACATATACATGCAACATATATAGGAAACACCCATAAAAATAAACACGTAAATAACAATGCATCATGTAAATTTATCAGACAATTGGCACTTATCTTGGCAAGAATGTCACCAACTATGTGCAGACCTTCAAGAAATAAATCCCCAAAAATTCTCTCACCTAGAGAATTGTTCAGGGGCCTGAAAACCCTCCTCTTCATTCCATCTCCCAATATAACCATCTACACCAACACCAAAAATGCCTATGGATACGGGTTGAGGTACAATCATAAAGATACAAAGGATAGCTCAATGGATGTGTGCATTCTCATGGTTGATTGACTGGATGACTCAAGGATGGAAGGAGTGATGGCAAGAATCATGGAAAAGATCATTGTAAATGAACTAAGTCCCTACAATATGTATGCATGTCCCCAACCTAACACTTGTCATGTTGGGAGCTACTTTGGCCCACTTGTCCCCAACTTTTGAACTTAGGATAAAATAATTATCCATACTTTATGATTTAAGAAATATTAATATAATATTCCTTTTTGGCTTAAGCTCCCTAGCTTAGCCCCTTTTTCTTAAGTTTTAGGCCCCTCCCTTTCCCTAACCAGTGGAGTTTAGTCCCCCATCTCTTTTATCGTGGTCAGTTTGCGCGCAACGATGTATTTTATATTAATCATGAGACATATACAAAAATAGGCGCACTTGCCTTTAACATCTAGGCTCTCTGGCCTAATCAAAACATAAGCATCCTAGCTTATAATAACTGGCTCACCATCCTATAAAACATGTCATATACACAAAGTCTCCCTGGCCTCAACATCACGCGCACTTAAGATGCTACGCGCGACATCCTGGAATGTGCACACTTCCTCATTTTACTATGCAATACATGCACACACTATGCCATGAAATGTGCATACAAAATTATATCAAACAACTCACCAGCTTACGTACATTTGTATTTATATTTACAATTGAGTTCAGCCTAGGCATATTACAATCCCCTACCCTTATTTTATTCATTGTCCTCAGTGCATCATGTACACACATACAACAAAATTTCAAAAATCCTCAAAAAGATGTGGGTATTCTGCCTGCATTGCATCCTCATGCTCCAAAGTAGTGTCCTCAGGACCGTACCAAGTCCGTTGGACCTTTACAAGCCCTATTGCTCGATTTCAGAGCTTCCAGTCCAGAATGTGTACCGGATGCACTTGGAAAGCGCCTTCTTGTTCCACCTGAATCACATTCCAATCAATAACATGATTAGCATCAGGTATATATTTCTTGAGCAAAGATACATGGAATACATTATGAATAGACATAGATGCAGGCAATGCAATCATATAAGAAACTGGACCAATCCTCTCTAGGATTTAAAACGGCCCACAATAATGAGCTGCCAACTTTGAACAATTTCCCAACTTCAGGGAACTTCTGTTGGCCTTCACTTTCCAAAATACATGATCACCCACTTTAAATTCCATGTGAGTTCTTCCCTTATCAGCATAGCTTTTCTACTTGCCTTGGGCAGTCTTTAAATTTTGGTTTACTTTTATCATTTGCTCCTCCATTTCCCTGAGCAAATCTGGCCCAACCACTACTCTTTCTGTTGGGTTATCCAAGATTATTGGTGTGTTGCACTTTCTGCCATAGAGTGCCTCAAATGGGCTCATCTTTAGAGATTCTTGGTACCCATTGTTATAAGAAAAATCCACCAAGTGTAGGTAGTCTTCCCATTTTGATGGTTTATCCATCACACACATCCTCAACATATCTTCAATCACTTGATTTACCCTCTCTGTTTGTCCATCTGATTTAGGATGATAAGTTGTGATAAAATTCAAATTTGTTCCAAATCCATTAAATAATCCCTTCCAAAATTTTGAGGTAAATTTTGGATCTTTGTCAGACACAATTGTCTTGGGTATGCCATGTAATCTATCAATTTATTTCATATAAACATCAGCAATGTTCGTTGCCTTGTGAGTAAGCTTAACTGGAACAAAATGGGCAGCTTTAGTAAGCTTATCCACCACTATCATGATAGAATCATGTTGTTTGTTTGTTCTGGGAAGTTTGGTGATAAAATCCATTGTTACAACTTCCCATTTCCACTTAGGAATAGGTAATGGTTGTAGCAAATAAGTTGGGTGTCTATGCTCATCCTTTACTTTTTGACATTCCAAACATCTAGCAATAAAATCAACAACCTCTTTCTTCATGCCTCTCCAATAATATTGGATTTTGAAAGCTGCAATAGTTTTCTAATAACCTGGGTGTCCAACATAAGGTACATTATGCATTTCCCTCAATATCAGATTTTTCAACTCCTGGGAATTTGGTACATAAATGTTGCCCTTGTACATGAGAATTTCATCATTATCTAGCTTGTATCCCTCAATTTTCTACTGCAAAATACCTTGCTATAATTTTGCCACTAATTCTTTGTATTGCAAATTTGATTCGGCAGCCTCTGTAATTCTATCTTTCAAATCTAATTGGTACATGCTAATGGCTATAGCATGCAATTCATGTACTCTTCTGTTTAGTGCATCAACCAATTTGTTCTTTTTTCCCTTGATATGTTGTTTATCAAAGTCATATTCACTTAGAAATTCTAACCATCTGGTTTGCCTAGCATTTAGAGTTGGTCGATCAAATAAATATTTCAAACCATTATGGTCTGTTCTTAGCTCAAACCTTTTACCCATGAGGTAGTGTGTTCATTTCCTCAAGGCATGCACTATGGCTACCAACTCCAAATCATGAGTGGCATAGTGTCTTTCATGCTCTTTTAACTTCCTTGATTCATAACATATAACAAACCCATTTTGCATGAGGAATCCACCAAGTCCCTCTTTACATGCATCTATGCATACAATGAAGTATTCATTTGGGTCTGCAATCCTTAGTATTGGAGCACTTGTTAACAATTGTTTCAAGTGTTGGAAACTCTTTTCACAATCCACCGTCCACTGAAACTTCACACCCTTTCTTTGCAAGGAAGTGATTAGGTGTGCAATCTTTGAAAATCCTTCAATAAATCTCCTATAGTAGCCTGTAAGACCCATGAATGATCTCACCTCTGTCACATTCTTTGGCATTGGCCATTCTCTAATGGCTTCTATCTTCTCAGGATCCACTGCTATCCCATCCTGTGAAATGATATGCCCCAAATAATGAATTTGCTTATGATAAAATGAGCACTTGCTCAATTTGGCATACAACTGATGCTCCCTTAATACTTGCAAAACCATCCTCAAATGATTCTCATGCTTCTTCTGACTTAGAATATATAAGAATGTCATCCAAAAATATAATGACAAACTTGTCTAAATATTCTTGGAAAACACCATTCATTAAGCACATGAAGATTTCGCGTGCATTTGACAACCCAAGTGGCACCATTGTGAAATCATAATGACCATACCTTGTCCTAAAGGCAGTCTTGTTGATATCCTTCTCTTTAATCCTTACCTGATGGTATCCTGACCTGAGATCTATCTTTGAAAACATCTTTGCATCCTTGAATTGATCAAAAAGATCATCAATAATTGGCAGCAGATACTTGTTCTTAACAGTCACTTTATTCTGATGTCTGAAATCAATGCACAATCTTAATGTTCCATCTTTATTCTTCACAAAAAACACTGGGGCACCCCAAGGTGACACACTTGGGCGTATATACCCCTTCTTCAGAAGATCTTCAAGTTGCATTTGCAACTCCTTCAACTTTGGTGTACACATTCTGTAAGGAGTCTTTGACACTGGAGTTGCTCCCGACATTAAATTTATAGAGAAATCAATATCTCTCTTTGGGGGTAGTCCTAGTGCCTCCTTGAACACATCTTCAAAATCTTCCAAGACTGCATGATCTTCCAAATTTGGCACCTTATCTTTAGGTGTCTCTTCCATATGTGCTGCAAATATTTGACACCCTTTTCTGTAACATTTCTTTAGCTGCAACGCTGGAATTTCTTTGATGGTTACTACCCTGGGAATTCCCTGCACTTTCCTTTGGGTCCCTTCCTCATCCAAGCAAGTAAATGCCTTGTTATGACAGTCTAGGATGGCATGATGTTGGTCCAACCAATCCATCCCAATTAGACAGTCATAGGAACCTAAAGGCAAGATGTTCAAATCTGCCCTGGTGTTCAGTCCATTCATGTCCATAAGACATGACTTAACCACCTCATTAAGTTTTCTTTTGGATCCTGTAGCCAACTACACCAACCAATATTTCCCATGCTTGCTTCTTGGAAAATGAAAACTTTCCACCATCTTAGGATCTATTATAACTATGACTAGCTCCAGAATCAATTAAAATAGCAATGGTTTGGTTGTTGATCATACCTTCCACTTCAATCATATGTGATTGATACTCTGCTTTCTTGTTGTCTAGGGCTGCATAGATCCTTGGCACATTTCTACCCATGTCCTCCACTATTTCATCTTGATGTACATTGTGAACAATTCTCCCCTTTTCACCTCTATGAGGACAATCTCAGAACATATTATCTCCTTTACAACCCCAACATTGAATAGGTAGTTTTCTTGGCCTTTAACCCCCTGTTTTAATCGTTATGGGATCTCTAGGATTTTTTTGTCCCTGTGGATTATTTCTGAAGAATGGTGGCTTAGATCCCTTCTTCCTCTGGTCCACCTTGAATTTCTTTTTTTCTTCCCAAGTTTTTTGGAAAGTTGGCCTTGATTTTTGTAGATCATAAAGGCATTTAGCTCGCCTTATGGTCTCCTCCAATGTCTTGAGATCATCATACTGTATTTTTTCACCGATGAAGGATGGCAATCCACTCAAATACCTCTGAATCTTAACTGCCTCATCCTTGATGAAAGATACATACTTCAATAGTTCTAAAAACCTTCTCTCATATTCATCTATGGTCATACTCCCAAGCTTGATTTCAAAGAACTCATTTTCTTGTCATAGTATCTCTTAGTCAAGTATTTCTTCTCAAAACACTTCTTGAATTCCCTCCAAGTAACACTTTTCTCTTTGATGTGGTGCACTTGCACAAGCTGATCCCACCACATGGATGCCTTTCCCTTGAGTTGATAGATAGCAATTCTACCTTCTGCATGAGAAGAACAATTATGAAATTTAAAATACTTTCTCATACCCAACAACCATATTTTTGCATCTTCACCCTCTCTTTGGTCACCATCAAATGTAGGAGGTTTGATTTTTTTCATTTATCCTCGTAGCTCATCCACCCCAGACCTCTTGTGCTTCTTGACAGGGGATGGACTTGAGCTGCTGTGTGATATTTTATTGGAATGCCTCGGGGAGTGATGGTGATGTCTGCTAACACTTCTTTCTCTTCTTTTCTCATCAAGAGGTCGGTGACTTCTTGATTTTCTTGAGCCACTCTCCTTAAACAATTTCATTGACTCTCAGGGTAGAAAATTCAAAGAGGGCAGTCGTGAGAACTCGCAATACGTGAAGTTCTGACGCGCCTTGGAGTTAGGCTTCGGGTCGTAGGAAATGGTCACATGGACGGAGGCAAAAGGAGGGACCTAACAGTTGTTAAGCCCTTTCGGCATTCGTGAGTCAGGGAGTCAGGGTTGGCTCACTCGCAAAGTCCCGATACATGAATTCACGAAGAGATCTGGATCGTTAGATCCAAGAGGAGCACGAACCGTCAGATTTGGGAGCCCCAAAATTTCATCATTTCGAGAGTCGTGGATACAAAGGAGGTTGTGACTTGGAGGTCGCAGATTGTGAAACCCCGACATCATCAAAACCGTCTGTTGGAAGGATGTGTGGCGAATGATCAGTGCTTCGCTGACTTTCACAACAAAGAAGTCAAAGGGAAGAACCATGGGAACTCACGAGGCCTGAGTTCGTGATTGGATAGGAGCCATCTGGTCACAGAGGATCTGAGCCATTGATCTATGCTAAAAAATATCATCATTTCAGAAGTTGGGCGGGCAAAGGTGACTTGCATCGAGAATTCCTGATATGAGAAACCGCAACGAAGTCTGGACCATTGATCGTCGGAATAATCTTGACCATTGAACAGGGGAAAAGGAATATCATGGTTTCGGCTATTGACAAAAGGGAGAAAGTTGCATCACAACTTCATATGACGCAAAAATCTTGACACTCTTAGGAGTGAGGCCCCATGACCTGACTGGAGGTCATATGGTGGACACATAAAGGGAGGAGCTAAAGATCCATTAACTCTTTTCAGGTATCAGGGATTGAAGTAGTCGGGGAATTCAACATTAGGAGTCCCAATATCATGAAACGCGACGTGCCTAGAGGATTGTCCCTAGGTCATCAGACAGGGACACCTGGAGGAAATCTAAGGGAGGAGCTAGAGCCCATTAATCCCTATTTCAAGTTTCGGTACTTGGAGGAGTCAGGTGTCTTGGAATGAAAATCCTCGACATTGAAAAATGTGATGTGCCTACTACGTAGGCCTATGGTCACAGGGTTGTGGTCACGTGAAGGGAGATCAGGCCTAGTGCTTGTCCGCGCGAGATGAGTTCAATAGCAGGACCTATGGATTTGTTGCAGGATTCCAGCAGGGAATCGAAGAGATGCTTCAGCTCAGGAATAGGAGATGATCCATTGATCGGGAGGTCAGTAGGCCCCGTTGAGTTGGAAGATTGCAGGCTACATGAGGAAAAAAATGAAATTTTTATTTTTCCCCATCATGGGTGTGTGAAAACACCCCTTTTGCCCCCAGCTTGTAATTAATCATTAGTCATGATTACCATGCTATGACATGGGAACAATGTAAATGTATTATGGTTTAAACTGCCAATGACTAACTGTGGGGGTGAAGCCTTGAAGTACTAGCCATGATATCACTAGAGGAAATAATGGGAAAAACTATGGAGAGGGTGCATTATGTCAAATGACCCCAAATTTCCCTTGGGGTATAATAAACCTCCTCCGACTCCCAAGGAGGAATTAGTTAATGAAGAAAGGACCAGTGGTTGAACCATCAAACACCCCCATGAATGGAAGCATGGTATGGCTGAAAAATGTCAACCCAAAGTACCACAGGGTTTGGTAGACCCAGGCTGACCCGAGTTTCCTCATGATAGAAGGAACATGAAATAAAGGAGAACCTTCCCAAGGAGGGATGTGTGTAAGGAGAGAAGGGCATGCAGAAATATTAGGGGAAGACGAGGGCACACAAGGCTCTCTAGTAGAGAAATAGTAGAGAATAGAACCTGAGAAGAATGTCACGAGCTTGATACTGAGGAAGCATTTGATAAACCTCGCAGAGGCTGTGACAGAGAAAGTATCTTTGAGAATTTGGCATAAATTCCCTAGTGATATCATGGTTTGGAACGGGGGTGACTAGAGTGGTAAGATTGAATTCCTATGAGCCTATGGTTGGGTGGAAAGACGAACACCCACAATCCGTTAGTTGGCTACGAGTTGTAATAGATAAGTATTCTTATGCCCTGTGTAATTGAGTTGTAACTGTAAAATAAAGTTGGATATCTTGTGAATGTTTCAGGGATGTGCATGTGTGCTTGATGGATATGTTGTGTTCCTTTATGTTTTCTTGATTTTATACTTAGACAAGTAAGGAACTATATTTTTTGGACATTTTTTGTACACACAAATGCTCGAGCCCTATAGTGGCTCAAGTTAGAGAAATTGAATTGTGAGTGCGTCAACCCTAGGCACAATTTCACATGTGCATGTTTACACTTCTCGTTATTCTGGGCCTCCTAGATAAGGGAGCTCGTTAAGCTCAAGAAAGGTAGAGTGAAGGTGCACAGATCCCACGCAAGCTACATAGGATTGGATAACTCTCTAAGTTCTAAACTTTGGCACAAACACAAAGAATGTCTCCTCAATTCATTTGAGGTACTAGTAAGCTTAGAAGGTATAAAGCTCTTAGAGTGCAGGAAAGGGGGCGCATCCTCCAAACCTTTCATCTGTGTGACTGAGGGTTTAGGCTCATGGCCTTAGCAAATTCCCGACCA
Source organism: Picea abies (assembly GCA_900067695.1). Classification (NCBI taxonomy): domain Eukaryota; kingdom Viridiplantae; phylum Streptophyta; class Pinopsida; order Pinales; family Pinaceae; genus Picea; species Picea abies. Next base: position 30,788 of record CBVK0102114706.1, read on the forward strand.
AGAGCTAAGTGTATATCCCAGGAGAAATTTGGGAGGATCCATATGACCAAGACCTAGGAACCCTAGGGAAAGCTCGGAAGGAGCTCTAGGTTGTTACAAATTTACCAATCATGAAGTATTGCAAGCCATATATCCCAGGGTATTCGAGAGTCTCCTTGACCATTGGATCTACGATGAGGTTAGCCTGACGCTGACCACTTCAGGAGAACGTAGGGGTTATAACACCAAAAACCATGAATGTCAGAGTCGCAAAGCTGATATCAATCATTCATGGGCCACAAATACATGGTAGGAGATATCATGGTTTGGGGACTCAACACTCCAGAGGAAAATGAGAAGAAACTTATTTTGGAGCAAGTATTTCCGAAGCTACGAAGGTCGGAGTAAATCCTTACCATTTCCACCAAGGGGCGTGTGGCACTAGATCCCGTAGTCCAAGGACTTGGTACTTTGGGAGACTTGAGGTGTGGCATGTCAATAATATCCAAGGCCCAAAGTAACATTGGTCATGGATCTATGGATCCACGTGGATGGAGCCTGACCTTTGGATCTAAGCTATGGTCAGCCTAGTGTTGGCCAACTCTAGGAGAAAAGAGGAGTTTGCATCACAAAACTCTCGAATGCTGAATTCCTGAAGTGCTTGAGAGCCGTATATCTATGAGTATAAATGGACAGAGCCTAACCATTAGATCTAGGCTTTGGTCAGCTCGACACTGACCAACTTCGGGAGTAAGGAGGAAGTCACACCACAGATTCCCCGAATGCCAAAATTACGAAGTAACGGAGGTTGTCAATCCATGGGTTACGTGGAAACACCTTGACCATGAGATTGAAGGACTTGGAAGGCTATCGGTCCATAATGATGTGGCACAGTGACATCATCTAAGGTGACATGGACCATGATCAACATGCCACTTGTCACCTGGATTCGTGCGTTTTGCAGACCCTATAGCCCCATTAACACATGACATGTGTCACCCACTAAAGAAGACACATGCCATCTCTGCTTTGCCACATATCACACCTGGCACTTATCGTTTTGTCCATTTTGCAGGATAAGTAGGCGAGACCCACCTGTATTTTCCTTCGCATCTAGTACGTCACCCCATGCGAGGGTGGACCCTTCGGGAGTTTGGGACTCTGAGCGTTTGGAATGCAACATCGTGGGTAAGTCAAAATGTTTGAAGGTCAGAACCATGTGGAAATCTCACGAGGCTTCGGGAGATAGGAACTCCAAGAGACTAAGGTCATTAGACCGTATACTCCCAAAAGTGTCGAACTTATCTTGTAAGCATGTGCGTTAACGTGGAGGGATATCTGCCATCAGATTATTGGTGGGTGGATTTATGCCATAGATTTAGGAGCTCTGGGATCTTGGAGAACTCGGGATGATACGTATGGGTCAGGTCCACGTAGATTCCATGTGTCCCTTGACCAATAATTTCCCGAAGGACTGTGGAAGGGCATTTCTTCCAATCTTGAGCTTAGTTTTGAGCGTGAATACAGTGGTTGGAAAGCTCCTAATGAGTAGAACTTGATGGAGATCCCAGAAAGAGGATGTGACATGGTTTAGGGAAAATGAAATTATGATGCCCCATCCATATAAATGGTACTTAGGGGTTGGGTATGTTACATGCTCTCGCTAGCATTCAAAGGAACAAAAATAAATTGAGGCTTGATAGTGTATTTATAAACCTTGGGTGATAGCGCATTAAATGTGGGTAACCGACTTTAATATTGGAAGATATGAAGGAAATTCCTTCGATGTACATCATAGAACTTCATGGAAATTCCTCCAATATGCATCAAAGAACTTAACACAAAGTGTGCCAAAGTTTGTAGGAGAAGATGGAGGGAACTCCTCCGATGACATCGAAGGAGTTTACATTAACTCCTCTGATGCATCAGAAAAGTTGTAAACAACTTGAGTGACAAAGTCTCGTCAGAGAGAGATGCATTAACTCAATAGGGTACATCAGTGGAGTTGAGATGAACTCCTCCAATCTACATCAAAGGGGTTGAGGTTAAATCCTTTGATTTACATCAGAGGAGTTTCATTTAACTTTGTCGAAAAGAAAAAGAAAAAACTTGTTTTTTTGAAAGAAAATTTTCTAAGTGTTTTTTCTTTTGAAAGAAGTAGATTGAAGTAAGGGTAAAATGAAAGGTGTTATTTTATATCTAAGAAAAGTGGTGGTTGGAGTGATATTTCTCAAATCAAAAAATAAAAGGGTCTCCATTTCTAAAGGAATTTACAAATTAAATACAAGGTAAATGAAGGATTGTAGTGCCTGGCACAACACAACTATAAGTGATTATGTATCATGACATAGTCTTCAAAGAATGACTTTGAACCAAGTATAATACCAATAATTAAGAACTTATTCATATTCGAATTAGATATCTCATGGGTTATAGTTTTAAAATATACAATTTTAAAGGCCATAAATGATTTCATATGACATGGATGTGAATAGGGATAAGGTGTTGAAAAATGATGGGTAATGGAAAATGGGTAGGCTTAATTGGATTGTTGTTTTAAACAAAATTCAAGTTTATAAAACAAACTTAGAGATAGAGTTTATTAGAGTATATAAATTCCTTAATCCTGAGTGAAAAATCCTTTGAACTTTGAACCTATCCTCCTGAATCCTGTAGCAATAAGTGTCTACCAATATAAGTATTGTGAATGGTGTTGTTGATCCAATACAATGAATTCATCTATATTAAAAAAAAAAATTGATCCTAGATCTTTAGACAACCAACTATGTTGGATTGTTTCACTATTTCTATAACTGGGAAACTTGTAAATATGCTTGAAAAAGATATGTAATTCTTCAAATATAAATTGAGACTCGTCAGAGTTGTTTGAATTCTATAATTGAGCCTTAAGAGTCTCTTTCATCAGGTAGCCTACAAGTGAGTATAATGACAACAATTTTTTTTTATCTCTCTCTCTCTCTCTCTCTCTCTCTTCTCTCTCTCTCTCTCTCTCTTCTTTTCAACTTTTGTTTGCCAACTGAACTAGTTTTCAAACAAAACTTGTCCAACTGCACCTATGAAAATGTTTTTGTAGTTGATTTTTTTCATCTTCTTGACAATATGAGCTAGAGATATAGTTTTTTGATATCATCAAGTCCAATAGTTCCTGTGACCAGGTTTAAGGCTAACTAACCATAAAGAGAGGTGACTTTTTCTAGACATGATTTTCCTATTATTGAGTTCATTGTCACATGTGTGATTATTAGACAAAGAGGAAACCCGCGTGGAGGTTTTTAACCCAACGTTTTAGACTTCAAAAAATGATTCCATCTTCAGGGGATCATAAATTTGGTGATTGGGATGCCAGTAAATGAGGACAATCTAGTCTTATAAATATGTGATCAACAACATGTAAATTGAGGTCGACTCTATTTTACATTGGAAAAAATAATTATATGTTGTCTTTAATTGGTTAATGACATGATTCCAGGCATTGTTGAGTTTTAGGCCATCATCCTTTTTTAGGGTGTTGTCTCTTTTTTAGATTTCTACAACTTCCCTTATTCTTCACTTCATATAGTGATCCTACCTCACTATCAACCTTGTATTATCCATACATATATGATGGGTAGTGTTGTGAGAGTAATCAATGAGCGTTGATTTATAAGCACAATCTCTTATGTTTGAAGAGTGTTCTTTTAAGCATACATGTAGAGAGTCATTTCCCAAGTCAACAATGATTTTGATGGTGTTTGCATGAGTGAAGACAATCTTGATGTTTCTTCTTCCCGAGATTTTGGAAATTTGATCCATGGTCTCATTGATATCCAATAATGTGATTTTTGGGATCTCCACTTCCTAAGAGAGGGTCCTCTATTGATCCCCAAGGATTTATTTACCAATTCTCCCATTGTTGTAACCATTTTTTCTAAATACATTTATGAGGTGATCTCTACATGTACTCTTAAAACAACATGCTTCAAACATATGCAAAGATCATTCTTATAACTCATCTCTCACTGATCACTCTCACAACACTGCCCATAATTTATGTATGGATAATACAATGTTTTTAGTAAGGGAGGAGCACTATATGAAGAGAATAAAAATGGAATCTATAGAAATTGAGAAAAGAGACAACACCATCAACAAGGGAAATGGCTTGAAACTCAACAATGCTTGGAAGCTTATCATTAAGAAATTAAAGAGGACATATAATTAATATTTCCAATGTAAAATAGAGATGACCTCACATTAGATGTTGTTGATCACGTATTTATACGACCGGATCTTCCTCATTTCCTCTCATCTCAATCATTGCATTGATGATCCCCTGAAGATGGAATCATTTCTTTGAACTTTGAAATGTTGGGTTAAAAACCTCCACGTAGGTTTCCTCTCTGTTTAATTATTTTCCTTTTCAACTTCTTGAGTAACACCTTTTGAGTTTTTTTCGATATTTTCAATGGTAGGTTGGGGACCAGATTCGACAATTTGTAATTATAATCTATACTTTGGAACTTGGTGGATCATAGGAATACAATTGATGGATCCATTAAAATGACTTATATATAATGAACAATCAACCAAATTGATTGATATTTGAGGGAAATTTACATTAAATTGATTCCCAAGGATAGCTTATTCAGTTATGGAACGTAATAATAAAAAGATAATCTTATAAATACATGATCCAAAGCTTAAATGTAATTCACAAGTATAATAACAAGACAACTTTGTCCTGCAAGACCAATTATATCAATACTAGTATGTAGTATATTCTTATATTGTGAAGGAACCATGCTTTTATGGACCATGTTATAAGTGCAATGTGTATAAAAAAATATGGAACATTTTTCTAAAGTAGCAATTTTATAAGGAAATTCCCCAACAACATACATTCCATTGCTAGGTTCAAACAATGGTTGTCGTATTTTTTATTTTAATACCATGTCCTGGATTTAATATAACTTAGGTGTAGGTCCCTTTTCTTCTTCTTTCTTCTTTTCTAAACTTGAATTTATAACTGAAAAACTATTCACTTTGTCTTTTGTTATTCCCTTATCATAATGTTCACACCATCTTCTCAATGTATTGTCTGTACATACTTGGCCTTTTACCTTCTTCTTGATATTCATCACAAGAATATAATTCATAGATTTCATCATCCGATTCAAAATTTCCCTCCATTGTTAGAATATAAATCCATGTCTACTCAAATGTTTCCTCTACATACAAGGTTGGCTTTGACCCTCGGTTCTTTTGTGAGTAGTCTTTAGAAAAATGACATAATTTTCTGTAAATATAACATCCTTTTTTATTAGCTTTCTTATTTTTATCCAGCTGATATCCTTCATGAGAAGGCCTTTTCCTCCAACAATTTTTTTTGTATTTTTTGTATGTATTTGAATATTTTCTTAACCAAAGTTTTCTTTCATTTGGAAGTTATGTTTTTTCTATTTCTAGTTTGCCATATATTTCCACATAAGATAACATTTACAATCTTTTAGGTCAGCAATATGTTTGTTTTATATTACCTTTTTTATGGATTTTTTATCCATACTAAAATATTTTGGGTAAAAACATGAATCCCTAATAGTATACTATTAGAACATTTTATTCAAACATATATTACTAGACTCCAAACATTCACTAAAAGATTAATCTCAAAACATTTATGAAAAATAAGTGAAGCATTGCTACAAACTATGTACTTGTGCATTGTAAAAAAAAACAATAATGAAAAAGTTGGAGTCACCTAACAAGACTATTCAGACTATCTTATGGAAAAATAGGTTAAATATTCATGTGAATTCATGGTTTTACCCTTTATAAAAATTTTGAGCATTTCAGCTACATCAACTAATGTCTATTCCACAATTTCACCATTTTGTTTTGCATACTAATGTCAACATTTTCAAAAATGGTATGTGGTCTTTTAGTTGTCAAATTTTTCTTTATAACATTTTTTAATCTAAAATGCTAATTTGTCATAATCAATCATGAATTTTATAAAAATTTTGAGCATTTCAGCTACATCAACTAATGTCTGTTCCACAATTTCACCATTTTGTTTTGCATACTAATATCAACATTTTCAAAAATGATATGTGGTGTTTTAGTTGTCAAATTTTGCTTTATAACATTTTTTACTCTAAAATGCTAATTTGTCATAATCAATCATGAATTTTTTAAATCCTTTGAGACTAAATAATTCCATTCCCATTAGCATTTTAATATCACTATCATTTGATATTTATTTATGCAATCCAAATGAAACCACAATGTCTTTTTTAAAGACTCTATATTTGTAATATGTACTTTATAGAAAGAATTTCCTCTCATAGGAATTATATGCTCATATTTATACTCATTTTCCACTAGAGGTAGTTTTACCGTCTACAAAATTAATGTACCTTCAAATTGATATATGACACATTCTTTTATCTCATCATTTATAAATTCGTTGTTTTCCTAAATTAAGTGACAAATAATTCTTGTAATATCTTTTCTTTTTAACTAGATTGTCTTAGTATAATTGTAAATTTAAAGAAGATTTGATATGCAATTTCTCATTTGATTTATTTGTTTTTCTTTTTAACTAAATTGTCAAAATATAATTGTAGATTTAAAAAAGATTTGATATGCCATTTCTCATTTAATTTTGGAGAGTTTGCACATTTTACTATGCAAAAGCTAGGAAATGGTTCTACCTTATGTACGGTGTTTAGCCAATGTTTTTTATCTTTTTATTTATCTTACCTTTTTTTTTCCAAGGAAAAATTGCTCGATGTTATATTTAAAATATAAAATCATTTACATAGACTAGCTCTGTCGAGCCAAAGACCTGTTGACGAGGAAAGCACGCACCTCAAGTCAATATAAAAACTCAACAAGTCAAAACAGAGAACGCTGTCCACAACAAAACTACAGAAAACGAAGATATGCGAACACCTAAAATCTTTTAGGCAATATACCGAATCGCTGACTCACAGCAATCAACTGAAATATGCTGTCCGCGATCAGCAATGGAGAAAGACCAACCAGAGTAGAAGTAGGGGAGAAAGTAAAAAAAAAACATGATCAGAGAAGAACAGAGAAGCAAGAACAGACAATAAGAAATCCCTGATTCAGGTCGCTCGCCCACCACCTTCGAAGAGATTTATGTGGGTGATGATGCTTTCAGATCCATTCACACAATGGAAAATCAAAAGTCTCCCGATCACACCGCCGAGGGCTCTCTTGGATAAGGCATCCGCCTCATTATTGAAAGATCTGGAAATATGCCTGTAACTGATGTCCAAGAAGCGATTTGTGAGGGCCTGTATTTTATCCTTCCAGCCTTCGATATTGACCGAGCGAAGCAAACTCTTTTGGCTGATCCAGTCGATAACAACCCGCGAGTCTCCCGGGATCTGTAGGTGATCGATCGACCAAAAGGAGGCAAGAGCAAGGGATGTCCATAATCCCAAAAGCTCTGCTTTTGTATTCGTTCCCTCACCACAATTCATGAACCATTTAGTGATTCTCTTTGAATGAGTTCTGAAAATACCCCCTACCCCACAACAAAGACCAGTGCTCTCCGCCGCACCGTCGAAGCAAGCCAGTGTATATCCAGGAGACAATGAAATCTCACATACCTTGGGCGTGAAAGTCTTGATCAAAGCCGGTTGCCACTGGAAAGAGGCCCTCACTATGTGATTCTCTTTTATTTATCTTACCTTCTCAAGCAATTATGTCACTTTTGTCATTTTCTTTTCTGTGCAGACTTATCTAACATTTTTATATTCTATTGTGCATACTTATCTAACATTTCTATATTCTTGACTAATGTATTGTACATCTTTTTAAAGTCACCTATAAACATGTTTACAAATATTTCTATCCTACATGTATCTACAACACTAGATGAAGAAGATGTGCCATTACCTTTTAGTACATGTATCTACAACAACAGTTGAAGAAGATGCCTCAGTTCTAGTGCCATTACCTTTTAGTTGGAAAGATTCATCTTGAGACATTGGAATTCATTATCCAACCATCGTTTTTTACCATGATATGGTCCACTACATGGTGTGAAAAAATAATCCCTTTTTTTTGCCAATTGTTTTATCTTTGTTCAATCATTGGAAAGTTGTCTCTTTATATGCTCATAATTGTTTTTTCTTGCAACTTCCATTTATTGGACTAGGGCTCCCTAAACGTTTTCCATGTTTTAGAAGAATAAGAATAAGCTCTCTCAAACCTAACATGAGAAACATGGACACCTAGGTAATCTATGAAAAGGATTTGGATGGAATATTTTCATCTTTTTGAGTTCTCTTCATTAAGTTGTTTTGACACATGTTGAGAGGAGGTTGAATCTGGTCAAAATAAGCCTAAAATTTAACTATTATTAATTTTTTACTTTTAGCCTTGGGTTTAATAGATATCTCTCTTATTATGAAATTCCTTTTCTAGGCAATATTGTTTACACATAAATGTTCTCTAGGTATTTCTTATCCATATATTATTTAATTGTAGGGATATTGAGTGCAACATATCCATGGATATTTATGGTTTTACCATACACTATCCGAGTTTTCCAACTATTGGAAATCTTATTCTTCGGGGTAGATTGGTATTGGTCAAGAATGTGATGTGAAATTTAAAGTGAGATCGGAAGAG
>CBVK0102114707.1:0-16647 GCA_900067695.1 Picea abies
CCCCTTTGTGCTTAGAGACTTATAAGCACATGGGGACCACTTTCCAAGGTATCCAAATCTCAATAGTGAAGAGAGGTAAGTGAGGCTTTAATTAGCCCAATCACGCCCATGTGGTGTGCCACCTCATCCACGCACCCCCTTCATTAATTATTTTTCAATTAATTATTTTATTCCTTGGAAAGTGCGCTCCTCTCATTAATTGAGCCACCCAACTACCACATGTCACACTGCATCACTGCCACTTATTGGAATTTGACCCTGCCACTTGTCATCTTTGGAGACGACCACCCCTACTATAAGTAGAAACTACTAAAAATAGGGGTCCGGCCCTAAAAAATAGGAAACTGCCAAATTTGTCTAGGATGATTAGGAGACCACTGCCAAGTGTTAAATGTCTAAAAATAGACACTGCTAAAAATTGAATCCCCCCGCATGTCAATGATATCATACTCATCGGATTCGATTCTTAGTGAGGATTCCAAATATGTGATCAGAATTGACATGTGAGCCTAGGTGCTCCACCTGCTAAAAATAGAAATACTGACAAGTCATCTTGGCTAAGGTCCAATATACTGATAATGTCTCAAGGATCAATACTCTACGCTCAGAATCGTGATCTGAGGCCTGGAGCTCAACCTGATTAAAATAGAAAGTACCTACGTGATCCCCAAAAAAAGTGTCATCGGGCTCAGAATCATGCAAGGACCAATACTGTATGCTCAAAACTATCATATGAGTCTCCGGCCAGTTCTCCTAAAAAGTAGGGCTCCTACTAAAAATACCAATCTCTTTCCAATCCATGTAAAACTGCACTAGCTCTATCTCTGAAGAAAAAACAACCACCAACCGGAACCAACCTCTGGCTCACACAAGTGCTCAATCTGGGTAAAATCTTTGAATGCCAGCCAAAATAGACTATGCTGGCTCTTAACCCTTTGGATCTCCAACGAAGAAAGTCCAGGGGTTAACAGGAGGATAACACTCCATCACACAACCACTTGAGCTAGACCCTATTAACATTTCTTCTCCTCGTTGTTGTATAGGAATTGAAACCTCTAGTCTTGAGAGGTGTCTTGCACTCTTTTCCTCTTTGTTGTTTGGGCTTCTTTTGCTTTGGTCATAGCTTCAATTTCTAATCTTAGTCTCTCCTTTTCCTCCTCTATCATTTTACATCTTCTCACTCCTCCAACAAATTCACGAATAATATCGAGCAAGTGATCTCTTCCTTGGGTTATGGAGGTCCTGCAATCTTTGTCACAAAGTTTTCAAAAAATAGTGCCATCTTTTTGAACAAGGTATTTCCATTCAGGATATTTTAACACCTTAGGGGGTAATGTATTTCATTGGTTCAATGCTCAAGCATAGTAATTGAAAATTTGAGACAACAATGAGCACTCCAAAAGTTAGAACTTAAAAATGCTACACCCACATCATTGAAAAAACTTAAAAAAATAAATTGTTAGTATTTGAGCTTGAGGGCATGAAATATAAATACTCTCGAGTCGTAAATTGAAATTCGTCTTGTGATTTTGTAACACAAAAAAATACAGACCATTCAGTGATGGAAAGGGTGCACTATGAACTTTTTACAGTGCTTTGCTAATTTAATAATGTGAAAGGGGACACCATTTATCTCTTCTTGAGTTGTTTCCACTATCAAAGGAGCAACGAATGAATGGATATTCGAGTGAACAAACCAATTTGGTTCATAACGATGGTATTAGAGCCTAGTCTTTGTTAGATTACCTATTGTTTCAAGGATCTTCTCCTTTATACGTGGGTGTGCAACGATAGAGATAGCAGAGCTAGAGAGAGAGGGCACAATGGTGAAGGGATTCTCATGGGGCGAGTTTACCTTATAGTCCCTTTTGTCTTTTTTTTTTCTAAATTTTTTGAGGGAGCTACAGTGCATTCATGATGTAGGGTGCATGCCTAAGAGCATCTCTTATTGTTAGAAGGCGCACTTACCTAGGTGAGTGCTTTAGTAGTGGAGTGTCATAAATGTTGGAGGTTTCTTGTTAAGCCTTTAACCATAGCCCTTATCATTATCTTTACATTAAATATAGTTATTGTTGAAATTAATGCAACTGCAAGAGCCATTCTCTGGAGGATGGAAAAGACCCTAGCTGTAGACTAGGGCCCCCAACACACTCCTGGGGTTCCTTGGTATGAGACCAAGCAGTGAGAGCCATGGAAAAAGACCCTTGTGAGGGCCCCCAGTAGATGACTAGGGTTCTTGGTCTAGAACCAAGCAGAAAGACCCTTGTGAGGGCCCTTAGTAGATGACTTTGGTTCTTGGTCTAGAATCAAGCAGCAAGACCCTTGTGAGGGCCCCCAGTACATGACTGGGGTTCTTGGTCTTGGACCAAGTAGTAAGTCCCTAGATGTGTCTAGGGCCCCTGGATGTGGTTCAGGGAATCCTTGCCTGATGCTTGGATTGATCCTTGGATATGTTCCTTGGTGGTTGACATAAGTCCCTAGATGTGTCTAGAGCCTCTGGATGTGTTCCAGGGAACCCTTGCTTGATGCATGGGTTGATCCTTGGTCTTGTACCTTGGTGGATAAGACCCTAGATGTGTTCTAGGGCCCCCAGATGTGTTCTGGGGCAACCTGGTTCCTGACTAGGTAGATCTTGGTGTAATACCAAGATGTGTTGATATGTGATCCTCTTCTTCTCTCCTAGGATGTATCTAGGAGTGTCCATGAAGATGGACTTGATCACATTGTTGATGTCCCCCTGATGTAGTAATGATAAAGTTTATAGGTCACTATGAGACTCACGAGGACATGTTTTGCCATTATGCAACTCCCCTTGACTTTGTCTTAAAAGGTGACCCTTTTGTTGTTTGCTTTCACTCTTGTTTTATGTGATGAGGATTTTATTTATGTGATTAGGGTTTTAATTAAATATTAATTGACATATTAATTAATATTTATATTAATTAAATGTCAATAATTAAATATAATTCTAATTACCCTAACCCCTCTCCCAAACTATAAATTAGACCCTACCCTTTGTATTTTGTGACTTACACACACACTCACTCTTCTCTTGGTCTAATTTTTGGTGGCTACTTCAATTTGTTCCTTGTTCTAAGTACGACTTCCTTGGTGGACTTTTTCTCCTACTGTTTTGAGGAACGACTTCCATAGATCTTCTCCTTCTTTGCTGGAAGCTTCATATTTGTTGTGGCTTCTAGGATAGGGTGTCGCGGATCTCTCCTCTTGCTGTTCTAGAGTGGAGCAGACCTTCCTTCTTACTGGGCAGACTTTCCCTTTGCTGTATAAGGAAGCCGCGGACCTTCCTCTTACTGTTTTGGAGGCTGCGGCCTTCCCTTAGTTCTCCTTCTTGCAGCCGTTGTTGGGTTAAGGCTGCCGCTGCCCTTGACTCCTCCTCCCTCTTGCTGTCCAGTTTTCCAAAGGAAGAAATGCATGTGGAGAGTTTGACTTTGTACTTCCAGATCTGTGTTAGTTTGCTTATGGAGCCATTAATACTTCCAGATCTGAGTTTGTTTGCTTATGGAGTCATTGGTATTTCAGATCTGAGTTAGTTTGCTTATGGAGCCATTGATACTTCCAGATCTGAGTTTGTTTGCTTATGGAATCATTGGTATTTCAGATCTAAGTTTATTTGCTTATGGAACCATTGGTACTTTCAGATCTGATCTTGTATTTGCTTAAGGAGCCACTTGTACTTTCAGATCTGAGATAGTTTATTTATGGAGCCTCTTGTACTCCTAGATCTGAGTTAGTTTGTTTGTGGAGCCTCTTGTACTTCCAGATCTGAGTTAGTTTGTTTATGGAGCCTCTTGTACTTCTAGATCTGAGTTTGTTTGTTTATGGAGCCTCTTGTATCTCCAGATCTGAGTTTGTGTTTTGCTTGATGGTGGGTTTGACACTTGTTTTCCAGATCATAGGGTTTTCTTGTGAATTGATTTCCTTGCTGTGCTATCACTGTTCATTGGAGGTTTTCTCATTGGGGTTATTTGCTTTTATGACCTTGGTTTATTATTGTTTCCATTGGGGTTTTACTATCCATGGCAAAACTGTCCCACAATTCTTTTGACAGAGATCAAACCCTAGAGGTTTGATATATGAATCTAAACTTCATCTGAGCATACTTACAGAGGCATACATCTACATGTGACAGGTACACATTCTTCATTGGCTAAGAGGTAAGCTAAGATTTGTTTTTCTGCACTCAGGAAATTTGTTTATGTTCAAAATTTTAATTTCATGCATACAAATCTGTTTATATCTTGGTTTAATGTACTGATCTAAAATTGTATTAGTGAACATAATTTAAAAGAATGTCACTGTCTTACTTTTTCCCTAAAATCTAACAGTTATGTCGAATTATTATTATTGCATGCTAGCCCTCTTTGTTACCAATATATACATCAAGTAGACTCATTTGAATAATTATCTCATCTTGTGCATTTCATATATTGTAATAAGAGGTTTCCCTCTCGAAGATGCTTCTTATTAATTCACTCTCTTACTTGATTTAGATGCGGTATTACTAAATTGGGTCTTTTTAATGCTTATTTGCTTATTTGGTCCATAACATTTGTTATTAGAGTGGATGATCCTTGGTTTGGCTCCTTCAGACAAGTCATCTTACCTTTTTTGCTCTAACAATTTTTTTTGGATCGTTGGCATTACACGAAAATTTTAGGGCTGATAGAGGACATAGTGAAGTACATTAGGTAAAAATCTCAGAATCTGGCTTGCTATATTTTCGAAGTTATAGGTTGTACAAGTTAGGGGTTTTTGTCTAGACCTCAAACTAGGATTAAACAATCATATTTGAAGATTTCGAGGTCCAAATTGAGTGCCATTGGTGGCATTTTATAGAACATAGATGAGGGTATTTCAGATCCAAATTTTAGACCTGTTAGGGAAATATTGGCAATGTGGCAGTTCGTACAAGTTTGCTCTCTTGAAATAGGGAAAATGTTGATGTTTTTGTAGCATTGGGTGGGTATTCTCACATTGGCCTTGGTGTTGGGCATGTGGGAATCTTTGTTGGCACTGACATTGCTTTTTTATTCTGTGAAAACCCGTTTTGTATAGGGTTGGGGCTTGGAATTGTTGTTGTTGGGGCTTCACACTCACATGGAGGAATAAACAATTCTAATTTAATGTTGAGTTTAGTGGAGTGGTCCTTAAAATAAGTTAAGGGCTTCTAAACTCACTTTAGACTCCTATAAAAGGAGAGGCAATGTGAGGAGGCACTACACACATTTCATTGTGACATTTTCATCTTGTCATTATGGTGTTGGCATGAATGAGTAAGCACTCTTGCCAAGGAGATTGGGGTTGCAAATTTCAGCAAAGGAAATTCTTCACTTTGGCAAATCTGTCCTAGGGTTTTTGTCTTTCTATTTTTTGATTTTCTGCCAAGAGAGAGAGGCCACACGTGTGAGGGAGAAACAACCGCACGTGTGACATGAAGAGGAGAACAAGCCACATGTGTGATCCGTATGACACATGTGAACAATAAAGCCGCACGTGTGAGCTGTACGATACAATTATTGCAGGTCGTACCGCACGTGCGGGTCCGTACAACAACCGCAGGTCATTTGTATAGCCGCACGTGTGAGGAGGGTGACATAGGGAGCCGTACATGTGACGTCAGCTAGGGTTTTTGTCAGATAGGGTTTCTGCAGATTTGTAAGTTGGAAGATTTTCTAGAATTTCGCCGAAGTTGTAATTTACTGAGGACTGGTTTTTGTCCTGAAAATTTCATTGAACAAAAATTTGTGTCTCTTGTGTATGGATGATTTCTCTCTGATCTTTGTGCTTCTGCTACAATTTGTTGTCATAATTTCAATGTAAAATTATTTAGTGATAACAACCCTAGTTTACTATTTGAGGTCACTTGAAAGTAATTTTCAGATTTGAAATTGAATGTATTAAATGCTTAAAAATTGACAAAAAAAACAATAGTTTTTGGTAATTCTACCATAAATTTCTTTTTGAAGGTCCAAATTGCATGGGATTAGTGGGAACTTGAAGATGATATATTAGAGTGCCTCTTGTAAAATTTTCATCAACAAAAGATTAGAATTGGCGAAGTTGTAACAAGTTCAAGGTTGGATAGGACAATAGATCCCAATCAAGGCTTTACAAGGGTTTTGAGGAGACCCTAATTTTAGAAAGTTTTCTCTATTTTGCATCAATTAGATTTTTTTAGGCTAGAGACATGTACCAGTGTCAATAAACACAGAGATATGTTGTTCAGTGGGAAAAATTGTGGTTGGGAAGCATACACACATAGACTAAAAGTGGGGTCTACATAGGATGCTCTTGTACACCTCGGTTGGTGCTTGATGAGTAGTATTGTATTAGAGATAATATGTTTTTAGGTTTGATATTCCATGTACCCTTAGGGTATGTTGGAATCCCATACACATACCTAAAACTATACTTAGATTGCCTTTCGACCATTTGTATCTATAGTTCATTGAGCACAACACTCGTGGAGATCACTCTTGCATACTTGAGAATTAGGTTGACCGTTGTATGGCTACGAGAACGATCCATCCTCCTTAATGAGAGCCATGGAAGACTGAACAATTATTATTGTTGGAAACCCAATGGTATATTAGAGAGTTGTAGATCTTGACAGTCCCTTACCCATAAGACCCTACAAAATCCTAATCCCATAATGTCTAGATGTAGTAAGCCAAATGTGATTCTTGTAAAGACTTTTGAAGGTCCATTTGTGTGTTGTATTCTTTACAAGTTGACTTAGTCACATCTTGGTGGGGGTTTTGGGGTTGGTCCCTGAATGAAGGCGGTTCAAGGGTGAAGCCCTTGAGGATTTTCTTTTTGGTCTGTTATGTGTTATTTTGGCCGTTTCAGCGCATTGTAATCTAATCCTGGTTAAAGGATTATGATTGTAATTTAATTCGGGTTCACGGATTAAGGTTGATTGAAGCTGTAGAATACCTAAATATTTGTATGGTGAACGATTGAGTTAGTACAATGATTTACAGAGAGAGTGTAGCTTTCAGTTAAGCTAGTTTTCTTGGTTAAGGGTTTCCAGGGTAAATGTTGTGTATACCGTGTGAATGCGCCATTGTTATTCTTACGTTTAAGATTTTGTTAGTATTGCTTTTCTTGCACAGGTTTATCAAACTCTTCGTTTGGTATCAAAGCGAGGTTATTGGCTTTTGAGGAACACCTTCGTTGCTAGGGTTTAATTCATTCTGTGAAGAGTAAGGGTATCTTGGATTTGCGATAAACCTGTTCTTCAGTAGGAGCTTTGTGTAGTGGATCTTGTGTGAAGAAAAACGACAAGTAGTTTAAGAGTTCGACAAGGGGGTGGTCAGAGTGAGTGAGATTAGAGTTCGAGGACCTCCCTCATGAACAAGGCTAGGTACTATTGGTTTGGATATCGGAAGAAGGTGGAGAGGGAGTTTTGGGACTCTTTGAAAAGGAAATGATACTGAGAATGGACCTCATAGTAGAAGGGGCAACGAAAAATGAAGTGCTCTAATGTCTTGGTCTCTTGAAGATGGTAGAGTTTGTCTGCTTGTGTTATATGGTGATTGGCTTCGCCTTCAAGCCAATGCAATCCAACATGAAAATGGCCCAATAGGATCCTTAGCGTATGCATCCAATGACAAAGCATGTAAGGCAGTCGAACAATGAGGCCATCCCTCATCTCCATTAAGTGCTCTGCATAGAAGGCCATCTTGGGATTCAATCCACTTGGGGGGTCAATCCAAGTAACTTGAATACACTACCTATAAATGTCCTCTCGAATAACGCTATGGAACTCTTGCTTAGTCACATGAGTTGACTAGGGTTTATCAAGGCGATATCTTAATGGAGGGTGACGGTACATCGAGATACTAACTAATTGTAGTAGACATGTGGCCTCCATAAACTAACAATGAACCCACTCGAGAGGATTGGTCAAGGAAATGGTTGTCAATGAGTGGTATGCAAGGTGAGGGTAGCAAAACTTATCGATGATTGAGTTAGCAAAGCTTTGAACATAGTGTAGAAGAGGAACTAGTTCAAAAGTGGTCTCAATTCGAAAGAGGTGGGCTACAACTCTGCCTGAATGATGGGTTGGGGACTATCCTCTTTCTTCTAATATTGTTGTGAAGTGTGAGGACATGAACTTTCTTCGTAGTGGTGTAATCCAACTCTAGTAGACTAGGTCCCCAAACCTTTGTGCCACATAGAACAATGGTCTTGATAATGTTGTCCATGAGGTCCATCTTGGATGATATGTCCTAAAATGCTTTTAAAAGCATAGACTCTCAAGAAGTTAGGGAGCAATGGCCCTTGTTGATTCGAGGCTGAAGATCCTTTCTCAAACAAATCTAGGCCGTTAGAACTAAACTTACCAAGTATGTGTAAGTTGTGGTTATCTCCATGTCCATCCCCTGGAAGTAGAAGTGGTAGTCTGAAAGAACATTCTTCGACCTTTTGAAGTTCATGACCTTGGTTTTACCTAGGTTGATCGTTAACTGACAAAGATCAAAAAAGATAGATAAGGCATCCAATGGTCTTTTTAAACCCTCCAGGGTTGAGGCCAAGAGGACCATGTTGTTCGCACAGAGGAGGATGGAGATCAAGACACGGTGGAGGAGACAACCATCATCGAACCTAATATGCTCATGTAGAAAAGACTCCAACTTGTTGATATAGATTCCAAATAATGTAGGGAAAGAGGGCACCCTTCCGTCACCCCAATGGTGCTCCTGATCATATTTGACACTTCTTGGTGCAAAGGTGACCAAGAACAAATTCAAAGAGACACATAATAGCCGTGATGAGGATCTTTGAGAAAACAATGTCTCCAAGCCTCTCGAATAAGGCCTCAAGCTCAAGTCATTGGTCAAACACCTTTAGAAAGTCGACAGAGTAACATAAAACTTTCAAAGAGTGATGTCTCGCCTCCTCAATGATCGAAGGTGAGGATATGAAAAGTGGTTTGGTGCTCAAGTCATTGGTTTGAAGTGTATCCTCTCGATCTCCTCTGACAACTGTAGGTGAAGGGCAATGACATAGGGCTATGGGAACGTATGGCCAACCATGATCATTAGGTAAAAGTTCAAATCAACACTAGACCCCAATTTGTGAATCAGGTGAATAGTATGGTGGGACCATGTTTGTGGAAACCTTGAGCAAACAGCATGGTTGAATAAATCAACGATGTAATCAAGAGAAGAATGTATATCTTGTTTGAACTTTGAAGAATTGGACTTGAATTTGGTTGATTGTTGGGCACTTTCTTGGTCAAACCTTTAATGGGGCCCTATTGATGTTGGTTATTTGTTTCATTCATGGAAGAAGTGGGTCATATTAAGGGCAGTGGGTTCTCTACATGGAAAAGGCATTAGAACCCATGATACTAAAATTAACTAATTGGAACCTGAGCAACTAATATGATGCTTAGAATAATTATTGAAGCCTTTGATGAACATGAGAGAGGTTTTGTCAAGCTAAGGAGGTGCTTCTTATTTTCACATAAATCATTGGGTTGATAAGTATAATCCCTTGCTATGGTAGGATATCACAATTCCATGTTAGCCAGGCCCCGTTAAAGGGTGGTTTGACATACTTGGGTCCATCAACCAAAAAAGTTATCCAAAACAAAACTATAGTATCTATATATTTCATCTTTTATTTCATTCATATTCCATCGTGCATCCATTAAGAGCATTTACTAATTTTAATTCAATGATTGAGTGTTGATAAGGTGAGATCCTGGGTATATAAACTATTTTGCCAAGTTTTAGACACCTTCTTAGTTGATGTACATATGTTCTAATTTGCCCTTAATGAGGTCCAACTGAGATGGAGTTGTGGGACTTGTTAACTCCCAAAATGAATATTTTCAGAATTTGTTTGGGAAATCAAATGGTGATGGTTCGAGGGTACATTATGGAGTGAACTCAACATTATAGAGTTCACCATTTGGCATCGATGGTTCGAGAGTGCTAAAGTCAGACTTAGTAGATGGTCATAGATACTATTTGTTTAGGGGTGAAGGATTGGATAACTTCTTGGTGGGTGGTTCACAGTATGTATATCAAGAGGGCATATCACACTCATATTAGTGCACAGATTGATTGTTTTCTTGGGATATACAGTGCTATTTATAACAGGTTCCTCCATAGCTATTTTTAGTAGGTTGCCCTGTGCATATAATTGTCATGGATTATTTTTGGAGTATTCATGGAAGGATGCATATAATGAGATGGGGGTTCTTGGATTCTTGATTTTGGCAATTTTTATAAGTTTCTATTGTTTGAAACTTAGTCTTTTTCAACAGTTGATGACAATGTTGGGCACCCAATGAATAGTTCTCCAAAAGAGTACTTTCATATTTTCAAGATGGGCAATATTGAAAAATTTCTATATCTAGAAATTTTGGCTCTCTTGAAATTTTATTGTAGATTTGGATACCTTGTGGTTCTGTTTTGGTGGCATTCCAAGGTAGTCAATGCCTTGATCAAGTCTAGTTCTAAAAATAGACTTGTTGCTTGTTCAGAGACTAACATTTTTGGATACCTAATATTGAGTACAACACGAGGGTGAAATTTGGTAGCAATCCAGGACCTTAAATTTTTGGTCAAAATTAGGTTTTGACTTTTGGGATGTGGTCATATTTTTGGAGATCCAGTATGTTGTACAATATTAGGGTCAAATTTCATGCCATTCCTAGAAGTTTGGGTTTTGGTCAATTTTACAGTGTTGGGATCATTTTGGTGCATTCTAGAAGGTTCTTGGTGGTTGATGAGTGGTCATGAGTTGGTTGGATATGAATTGGCATGAGTTGTCATGCACTTATTGTTTTTAATTACTTCATCATGGAGTATTTATTCCTCCTATTATTAAATTACTTTATTATGGAGTGATGGAGGGGAAATTCAAATTACTTTAGGGGGATGCTTTTGTGCTGTTTGAAGATACCACCTTGAATATTATTGGCCTAGGAAGCTTTTTGGATGGTGCGCCTTATTATTTATGGACTTAGATGGATAATATACTCATATCCTATTTTTGGCATGTGCATATAATTAATGGTGCCTAGAATTGAAGTGCTCCACTTATATTATTCTTGGAGGGGATCATGTCCCATTTTTATCCCAAGTACTATTTTAAGGAAGAGGATAAATTCTTGAGGTCTCTTGGTGCTTTCATGAGATTGTTCATTGCTTGGGGATGGAGCCATGTACTTGGAGTATTTTTGGAGTTCTATTCTAGAGCCTTTTTCTATACTTGATATTTGTAACAGATTTGGATCCCTCTATGATTGATCCATCTCTATTCTTGCTTCTCTCTTCTCCTATAAATCATTGTATAAGCAAGGAAGCATCAATACTTTCTTCCTTCACGCCCTTGCTTCAATTATTCTCCTTGATAGTTGTGATTGAGAGCTAGCATTAGAGGACAAGTATTTATTGGATGACTCTCTAGTCATTACCATGATTGTATTGAGTGGTAGAATCAAATAGATTTTGTTCGCCCTACTTTATTTCATTAATTATCGATTCCACATTAAGGCATCAATCACTTTACTTAGTTGTTTAATCAGATATATACAAGCTAAATCAATTTCACCTCAATTTTTGTGCATTTAAAGAAGCATATAGATCATCTAGGGTAGTTTATTATTTCACAGTAACAATTATGATTGTTTTGATTAAAAATGCTGCGTCCTAGCCTGTATAGCTTGGGGATTTACAAAATGAGGGAGTGGGGAGTCAATACAAATTTCCTTATCTTCATTCAACCGAAGATGGAGTTCGACTTTCCTTGCCCCTAACTTCTTACTCAGAGTTACAACTTGACTAGAATATTGTTTTACATACTAACCACCTAATATAATACACCTAAAAAACATCAGACTTTGTGGAGCCTCTGAGGGAATAACCGTATTTGGCCAACGAAAAATGCGAATGTAATGCCATATTGCATTTGACTTCTCTCTTTCTTGATTCTTTCTTTGTTTTTTTTCCCCTAGCCGATGACAGAGGACTAAGGCATTGTGTGAAAGACCTAGTGTAGGAAAGGATCTTTGCCCTAGGCGATAAAACCCTTCCCCTGTCCATTTTGCCCGACTTCTCTTGCTCCTTGTCCTCCTCAACCTGATTTTTCCAACATCTACCTCTGCTGTTGGGGCAAATTCAATTGCATGTTTTCCTTCTGATGCTGTCTTTGAGCTAATTTCTGCACACTGGGGGTGATTCGATCTCCTTGGTTTTCATTGGTTGTCTTTTTTCTACCACGGATTGACCTTTTTTTGCCATGAAATCCTCGCCATTCCTAGTGGGAGGAAAATTTTCCTCTTGACTAGTTTCTAGAACAATCAAATTGTTTTGGTTCAGACTTTCTTCTGCCTTCTTCATGGATGAGGTTTGCTTGATGGCTGCCGCATCCCTATGTTCTTGGAAGCAAGCTGAGATTCCTTTTCTTTTGCTGGTTTTGGAGGGGTTTGTTTCTTTGGATAGAGCTTGTAAAGTGTCCATATTTTTGGTAATTGTTGCATCTGAATGGAGGTTTCTTGTAGTCCAATTTTTGCACATGAATCCAATTGTCTATTTGCAAATCGATTGCCTAAAGGAGACCATCTTCGAGGTTCATTTCAACTCACATTCAAGCACAAGTTTACAACCCTAGCAATGACTCAACTTTATCAACATATGTCCCGAGCTTGTTTCCTATTTCTTCTAGGGTTGCATTGTCCCACATGTTGAGAGGTAGGTGGGTTAACCTTACCTAGACCGAGACCTTGGTGTTGATGTTTCTCCAGTTAGTAGCATTGGGAAGACATTCTCCCAGATTAGTCATGCTGATTTGACCACAAGAGGATGATACATTTACTCACGGGGCCATACTGATTTGGCCAATGGTGAATGGTCCAGGGGCAACCTTTCTCCTATTAGTCATGTTGATTTGACAAGGAGTGAAAAAGACTCGAGATGCTCTCACATTGCCTACTCCATGATGGAGTGATCTGTTTTTTTATAGGGCAGGATTGACTTGTTTACAAGTCTAGTGTAATGTTGAAGATGTAGGCTCAAGATACCTCTTGTGATGAGGGGCTTCTCGGTGGGTTTACTCAACATTAGAGCTCTATCTTAATTAGACATGCATGTGAGGAGATGATCCATCAACAAGGCTCATGGACAACTTTTCTAGTAAAGAAGAAATGCCAAGAAGAAACCCCAGAAATCGTTAAAGAAGATATCGAAGACAAAAGTACAAGTCGTCCCTACAAGTAAATTAAAGGTGACTCAAACTGTATAAATAAAGGCTGGATCATTTCATTTTGACACACAACACATCTCTTCTCATCAAGTGTGCAACTCCCAGTTGCGGTTGCAGTTGTAGTTGCCAGTTACAGTTGCAGTTGCCAGTTACAGTTGCAGTTGCAGTTGCAGTTGCCAGTTACAATTGCAGTTGCTGTTGCCAGTTGCAGTTGCTAGTTGCGTTAATTTTGAGGTGCGCTATCTTGTCTCTGGTTCACTATCTTTGATGGTTGTTCTTCATACAAGGGTGAAATTCTTTATGTGCTGAGTTTCTTCATATTGATGGTGATGTACTTATTGGTGGAAATTCTTCTTAAGAAAAGTTGCTGGGTTTTCTCCCAAGTTTGGGTTTCCCAGGAGAAAATCTTGTGTCTATTGTGTATGGCTATATTTCTATGATTCTATTGTTTCTGCTGCTATTCTTGGTTGAGGGTTTTAGTGTGTAACTATTCTATGATAACAGTGGCATAAATTCTGTTTTGAAGTCATAAGGAAATAATTATCAGATCTGAAAATAGAAAATTCGACACTTGGTCAGGGTTTCCTCATGTGGATCAAAGGCCAAAATACACCTACTGAGATAAATCCTCTTGTGCCTAGAAACCATGGGCCATTGCAAAAGATTATATCTTTATCTTCTTTAAGGTGAAAATGAAAACTAAAAAATCCGTTTTTGCAAAAATAAATTTGAATATCTCCTTTTGTGTGGAATGGTGGAACCTACTGGGTTTGAACTTTGGATCCACGATTCCAAAGATTTGAGGCTGGGCCATGTGCCCATGAACTTTCCCATCAGAAGGTGGTCATTAAACAACAATGCCTTTGATTTTAGGGATGTGGAGGAGAGGCATAACTTGGGAATGTCACATTTTGATGAACCTGGAAGAGTTGTGGGGGTGCTTGGTTCATTTTAGAGGCGTCCATTTCTCTGAAGACTGTGCCCTCCTTATCCATTTTTGTTCCCATCACGAGCCCTTGATTCTTCCACAAGACTTCTTTGAAGTGGCCATCGCTGCAGCAATCGCCGAATGTGAGCTGCTGGCAGAGGACGTATGCGTGGGGGCTGATGAGCTGCGCAGAGGGCTGTGGAACAAGTAGTCAGTGAGTTTTGTTGGCAGAAATCGTGTGGAGACAGTTGGTGGACAGTCCATGGTGAAGGGATCTGTGTGATTGCTGAGTAGACACGAGGGTCGCAAGAGCTGTAGAAGCAACCGACTGAAGAAGATTCGAGAGCATGGAGAGAGCTGTAGGAAGTTGTCAGAAAGAGAGCTCCCGCGGGCGCTGAGGAATAATAGTTGCCGTGAAAAGGCAAAATGACGGGTGGGAAAAGAAATCAATTGGTCGCGTGTGGAGAAGGCTGGCAGAGGGGTGGAAGCTGCAACAAGGGACGTGCAGGTCCGGTGCGTGGGTGCAACAGCAAGGAGCTGCAGGCTGGTACGTGGAGCTGGTGCATACGACAACCAACGGAGCAGGGGTGCCAACAAAGAGGGAAGCTAGGAGGATTTTAAGAGGAGCAACGAGTTGGGCGGAGGATTAGCTGACAAACAAGTTAGCCGCAAGGACACACCCAACAATGCAGAGCAGCCCAGGAGGGCTTGGGCAACCCGATTTTTTTCCAGGAAGCACGTAGAAGTCACCTGGCAATGAGCAGAAGTAGTCGAGTAGCCTAGAAAATTTCAGGTAGACCTAGGAAGCACCCAGAACGGGATCAGGTAGCCCAAAAAATGCTAGGGCAGCAGGTCTGGGCAGTGGGCAGCGTGTCCGGGTAACATGCAACAGGTCCGGGCAGTGATACATGGGTGTTGTATAATGGAGCATCTAGCCATGTGACGGGAATTGGGTCAATGTTCCTTAGTGTTTTAGAGACAGACTCAGATTGTCATGTGTATTGTGGGGCTAGCACCATGCATGCAATGAAGGGGGTTGGATGTGTGAGATTCCAACTAGAGTAAGGAGGATCTCTGGATGTGGCAGAGGTGTTGTTTGTTCCAGAACTGAAGGTAAACTTGCTCTCAGTATCAACTCTAGAGGATGAGGGATATAGAGTGGTGTTCCAAAAGGGGCAAGTGTTTCTATATTCAGAGGGAGCGACCCTAGACGCAACAACAATGCTTGGTGTCAGATAGGGGAGGTTATACAGGTCGCTGGGACCAAAGTTTTAAAAATCGGAACCGACACCGGAACCGATCGAGGGTCCAACCTGAACCGGAACAGGAACCGGTAATGAACCGGTCGAACCAGTTTCAATGAACCAATTTTTTAAAAAATACATAAAATATTTAAATTTTAACAAAAAAAATATTATTTTTAAGATTTTAAATCACGTTTCCAAAGCATTAGAGACAATTAAAGACAACGTATCCAAAGTATGCTCATGAATATATCAAAATGGCACCAAGTGCAATAATGAATATATCAAAATGGCACCAAGTGCAATACATATCTAGAGATCGGAACATAAATACATAATCAAGGAGGCTCTAAATGGCCTTGGTCCTCTATAGACCACATCAACAAAAAACATACTAGCAAGAGTCAAGACCACAAGTCACCATCTCATTGATCAACATGATCAACGATCAATCATCACTACTACTAGAAGTAGAAATGGCATGGGCATCCTCGCCCTTGACATCATCATTTGTCTCTAACTTGGACTCAAACTCGGCCTCAAACTCAACACCATCAGGGACATCTGTGACTACACACTCTGAAGTTGCACTAGTTGTAGTAGTACAAGTACGACCACGACGAGGCACACGAGGTATACGACTACGCTTTCTTGCAGTTCCACTAGGGCCTACCATGTTTGACTCTGGAATCAGACCGCGGGGCCGTAATAGTGGATCTGCATCCATCTGAACCTGCCCTGCTAACTCCACCTCCAAATCATAATCAACTTCAAACTCTGGTGGGTGAATCTCCACTACCCAATCTGAAGTTGGATCAACATCATCCAATACAATAGGATCTGAATCGGGTCTTTTGTTCAACAATTGGTTGCGCCTTAGCCAAAGGTTGTATTGCACGAAGACTAGATCATTTAACCGTTTTTGTTCTAAACGGTTTCTCTTCTTCATGTGAATCCTCTCAAAGACAGACCAATTGCGCTCACACTTGGAAGCACTGCAAGTTTGACTCAACACTCTAATTGCAAACTTGTGCAATTGAGGACATTGGCTGGCAAATGACTCCCACCAGTTTGCTGCAAAAAACATATTTAGTCGAGTTAGTTCCTTGAAGTAATAAATTATAAAGTATATAAAATTTAAAGTTTAAAATTTAAACACTTGAACTTTAAACTTTGGAATTGTTACCTGGCTTATCCACATCCCTTGCACTCTTTGCTAGGTTCTTGCCG
>CBVK0102114708.1:0-11020 GCA_900067695.1 Picea abies
AACTCAAAGGCTAAAGCAAAGGTGCAATTTGGACAATGCAAGCAATCTGAAAATGCAAAGAAGGAACCTTGTCTTAGACTCTTACTAAGTTTCAAACTTTCAAACATTCAACAATCAACATTCAAGATGGAAAAAAAAAGAGTGGAAAATTTTCAACATACCTCTAATCCAACTTCTCCAAACTTGAAAATGAACTATAGCCTCCTAGTTGAGATGCCAGAACCACCACAAACTACCCAAAACACTTGCCCAATAAGCTCCTCAATGCTGCTCCAAAACCCAAATGCTCCCAAATGCTCCCAAATGATGAACGAGAGAGGTGCGAGGCACTTAGAGGGGACTGATAGAGTTATATAGGCTAGAGTTAGGGTTTAGAGGATGTTAGGGTATTGTTTTAGAAAAATAATAGGGGTTTTTGAAGTCTGCGGGCCCACTACAAGAAAACCGAATTGAACCAGCTGGTTTATGACCAAACCGATCAGTTCCGTCATAAATCGGTCGGCAGTTCGGTTTTTTCACCGATTTGAACCGGTCAGGCATCTAACCAGAAAAACTGGCTAGTTCTGGTTTTAGTTAGTCGGTTTTTAAAACACTGGCTGGGACAACTTGTGGATGAGTTTGAGGGGATCTTGGATTCAGGATCAATGTTAGTGTCAGAGAGAGCAGGTTGCTCAGAAGAGTGAGTGGATACCAGGGACTTAGGCTTCTTCCAGTACTCTTAGAGGACTCAACTGGTATGAGATGACGCTGATGGATGCTCAAGGGTGTGAGGAGACTCCTAGGAGCACAACTTTGTGGAACAAAGGTCTAGTGCAGGTGGCAAGGAATCTTTCTGGTTCAAAGGGAGTGGAGACAGATCCAGGTGGAGGTTCCAGAAGTACCTTCCTTGCTAAGAGGGAGTGTTAGTTTTTGAGGTAGCTTGGACAATTACTTTGCAATGGCGGTGCCTAGCATGCGGAGGTGTCCGAGTGACACTCTCTAGATAGTAACTTTATAAAGTGCCTTTCATATTTAATGACTTAAGTGATTTAAGTCATCTCAACGAGAGATTAAGTCATGATTGTTGATCTCATAGGGGCAAGATCTAATCTTGACCGTTGGAGATCTAGAGTTATGGTTTTAGTCATTAAAGGAATTATAAAAGGAGATCTAAGGAGAGTGAGAGGCACACATTGAGAGAGAGTGAGGAGAACTCATTGAGTAGGTGAAGAGAGTTCATCCGAGTGTGAGTGGGTAGGGTTGAGGAAGTGTGCAAAGGTGCATTGAGGGAGCATCTGAAGGGCCATTATCCCAGAAAGGGAGCCCAAGCTTAATAAAAGAAGATCTGGTTTCCCCACAAGTGTTTTTCTAGGGGTGTTTACCTAAAATCTCTTGTGCAATGTGTGTTTGGTTTCTGTTTTTTGCTTCCGCTATTTTTTTTATCGTTGAAAACCTGGCTGTGCTTTTAATTAATAACTTGAGTTTATTGGAATTATTAGCTGGGTGCCGGGTTTACCAGAAAACCAACACTATTTTCCTCCCTTCCACACCTACACACTATTACTGGCCTATTCATTCATCTCCGATCATCTAGGGTAGTTAGTTTGTATTCGTTTTTTGAGTTTCTGTCAAAAAACAGCAAGATTAGCTTGCTGTTTTTTGACTTTTAACGCAGAAACACAGGGAAACTATAGTGTTTTATCAACTTATTTTCACTAGAATATCATCTAGGATCAAAAACTGCATGTGATTAGTGTGTTCCTGCATAAAAACAACAAGATTAGGTTGTTTTGTGCATTGTTTTTACACAAATAGACTGTCTTAATCATCCTTATGCATAGATTTGTGTGCCCATTCATATGTAGTATTAATATATGGATTTTGGTGTGTTCCCAATAGTTTTTGAGGTATTTTTGCTTGCTGTCCCAAATTCATCTAGCGCAGAGCAGTAGGAAGTTATTGTCCATTTTAGGCATGTTGACCACCTATTTCAACTAGGTGTCAACGTCATGTACCATGTGACCACCTATTTCAACTAGGTGTCAACGTCATGTACCATGAAGATATGTACCTTGTGGTACAACAAGTTTGAGGACTTATGGCTTAGTAGGGCAATTCTGCCCCCAAAACTTCTTTCTATGTACACGGAATGTCCGCTCCCCTACGTTTGATAATTTTGTAATATGTTAGCATGGATCATTTTTTTATTTAATTGCTTAGGACTTTATCATTAGGGAAGTCCTTTCATTAAGTGTTTTTTTCCCTCAAGTAATTAATCTTGCTTACCGACAATTTTAATTACCCTTGAGTTTTTCACTCAATAATCCTCCAAAGTGGTGAAAGACGTTTTAATGATCGAGCCCATTGGGTGACTAAGGTTTAGAAGTGTTGTAAATGACCATGCTAGACATCTCCTAGAGTCTTGCGGAATTTCGTTAGGTTTTGATAGGATTTTTTAATAATTAAAATTTTCCGTAAATTGGAAATTTTAATTATTTTTGATAAAAAATGTAAAAAATTGGTCCTTGGGGATTTTGTATAGGGGTATGGGTACTCAAATCAAATGGCTTATGACCCCCTACATTGTTGGACCGAGTTTCAACTCAATTGGACAAGTTTTGCTAGGTCAATGTCCATGAGGAGTCCAAGTCAGTCAAAAATCAGCAAATGATTGGCTAAATTAAAATGCCAAATTTTGCCTAAAGTTGTAAAACATGAGAAAATTGGGAAAAATTGTTTCCTAAGTCATTTCTATGTAATAGGGGGTCAAATAAATCAAATTCCACCTTTCCTACTCATTCAACTTAACTTTAGAGAGGGGGGCGAATTTTTCTCTTGTGGGGCTCATCATCTCCATTGGATTGGCCATTTGGTGATGGAGACCACATGGGGGGCCCATTCCACACCTTGGGTGACCCCTTGGGGCATTAGAGAGAGGTTCAAACTTAGGATAGGGGGTTTCTTCCCCCATTTTTGAGTTTCCTCTTCTAATGGGAGTTCCCCTCTCTCATGGTGCACCCCCCCCCCCTTTGAGTGAGCCTCCCTCTTTTGGGAGTGACACTTGTTGACACTTGTAATGCTTGCAAGGGGGGTCTCTCCTCTCTCCCTCCCTTAAAAGAAAGGCCCCTCTCCTCATTTTTGACATCTAATTTCAGAGCAACTACATCCTGCCCATTTTTCTCCCCATTTTCTCTTGCTCTTCCCCCATTCTCTCCTTTGTAATATTGCTGCCATAGTGTAGCCACTCTTTTTATTAATAGAAGTGAAGCTTTGGAGGAACTCTTGGTGTTCTCTTGGTGCTCTTTGGCTGCTCTCATTTGGTGTTTTTCTTTGTTTGAGGTAATATTGTGAATTTCTGTTTTATCTAGTGCTTGCATTGTTTTACTTGAAGAACCACAAGCAAAGTATTTTGCTGGGGATAAACTTGTAGTAATATTGCTATAGGTTTATGTGAGTTGTTCCTCTTTGAGTTTGCAAAGTATTTTGTAGACCATTTAGGAGATCTCATCTTCTTGCCTCATTATGTAGCAAAGATTTTACAGGTTTGCAGGTTACTCAAAGCTTGGAGGGGTGGTCTCCAAAAACTTCATTTCACTTCACATAAATTTCTGATATAATTTTCAGCTCATATTTACTTGTTTTCTGCACTTATTTATCTTCTAAATCTTACACTTTAATCAAGTTTTATGTTCAGATTTTGTATATACAAATTTCTGTTTCGTATATTAACCAACGATAACTCATTTTAAGTGTTTTTTAGCAATTTCCAGTAAACATAGTTTGCTGTTTTTTGCAGGTTTTTGCCAGTCCAAGTGGAGGTGCTGCCCATTTTTGGCCACAGGGAGCTCAAGGAAGCATCCAAAGGCGTTGGTGCAAAACCCTCTCTTTATTCTTACTTTCCAAATCATTGTAAGTAGCCCAAGAGAGTCTCTTGGGCTTGCATTCTTATCATTTTCATAATCTGTAAATTGTAAAGTATTCTTTAGTTTTGCTTTGC
The DNA here is from genome assembly GCA_900067695.1 of Picea abies. Taxonomy (NCBI): domain Eukaryota; kingdom Viridiplantae; phylum Streptophyta; class Pinopsida; order Pinales; family Pinaceae; genus Picea; species Picea abies. The sequence continues at coordinate 3,977 of CBVK0102114708.1, forward strand.
CCACATCTTGCATGTGAGTGGCTTTGCCACCCTTGCAATACCATGTTGGCTAGATTAGTTGTTTAATTTGCAATTTTTGTTTAATTTGTTTGCCCCACTTCTCCAACAAAGAGAAGGTTGAGTGGCTAGTATTAACTTGTTTTATTTTATTTCAAATTCTTTTGCCCACCTTGGCACAAAATCGGTAGGCTTGTCCTCCACATTGTGCCATAGTTGTGAGGCTTGTATAGTTGCTTTATTTTGCCCACCTTTGTCCTTAAGGCAAAGTTGTGTGGCTAATTTGTTTATTTCATTGTTTCAAGTTATTTTAATTACTTATTTGTGCCCACACCTTGCATGTGAGTGGCTTTGCCACCCTTGCTATATCGTGACTGGTAGTTAGAATTTCTTTTTTTTGCAAAGTAATCAAACTCTTGCCCCGCCTTTTACCCCGTATTCCCTCCCTTGACCACTTTGTGGATCTTGGGTAACAAGAAGGGGCAAGAGACTACGTGGCTAGTTTAATTAGGCACCTAAGTCTATTATTGCTAAAACCATTAAAAATGGGTGACTTGGGAGGCTAGAAGGGGTTGAAGCTGGGGACGATTTCACGACACTACGTGTCCTCCTTGTTGAGCGCCCAAGCATCTTGGATTTGACCCGTGGAGTTAGGGGAGAACCTTGTTGTTCTCCTTATTGAGCACCCAATACTTCCTCTTGGTTGAAGGGATACGGATTTGGGGTAGTAACATAGTGTAGGGTTGCAACTTTCACATCTAATTCCCCTTAAGTCAAACAAAGACCTAAAATCTATTAAAAACAACCTACACACATTGCAACACATTCACTTTACATTTCCTTGCAATTTCCTTTTCAGCAATTCATTTTCAAGTACTTTCATTCTTTCATTTTCAACAAGTTATTTTTATGTGAATATTTACATTTCCTAAGCATTCTTTATTTGTTATTGTAAGTATTCTTCATTTTTGGAGAATCAATTGTTGAGTATAAAATTATTATTTGATTCATTGTTTAAGTTATTCCATTCTTTATTTTAATTTAATTTGTATAAATATCTTTTACTTGTGCATAATTCAATAAGTCGGATTTGGTAATCTTTAGGCACTGGTCTATTTATAGTTTTGTAAAGTAAAAGGTTTGCTTGTCATTGAAAGAGTTGCATCCTTGCATTGCTGCTTGTCATTGGGTTCGATCTCCCTAATCAATAAATCAATTAAGTCCTAGAACATTAATAAAAACTTCACATAGTTTAATAGGGTCTACCCCCCTTGGCTTCCCTAGGAGCGAGCCTAGACGGAAGGAGTCTAGATCGAGGTGACAATGGGTCTAGACTTAGGTTTGTGCCGCCAAGGGCACACCAAGTGGGTTGGAGACTTCTCCATGATTGTAGGTGTGTATTAGGACGGCAACAAGGCATACAGTTGGTGATTTTACCATCTACTTCTTTTTATTGATTTGCATGCTTGCTGACTGCTTAATTACTTGCTATTTTATATCTGATTTATTTCCAAACAGCAGTTTTGTTTATTGGTTTGAGGTCATAGTTACCCTTTATTCATCAGTTGAAACCTTAGACTATTTAGGGAAGCACCTTGTTGTTGGAAAAGCACCAACCCAAAGTGAGACAGGTACAGAATGAGGTGACATTGGCTCTGCACCTACTAGTTATCTGGGCTGCTAGTTACAGGAAGGAATTTTTGGGTAATAACAGGGCTTTTCTCCTTAGTATGGGTTTGTTGACCCTCGTAGTGGTTTCAGATGAGAGGAGCCTTCTTAACTTGTTGATACTTATTTCATTTTCATCAAAGGATTAAGTAATTATGATTAGAATAATATCACTTCTTTGCACACCAACTAATTAGTTTGTGCATAATATGCTGGGCTCTGACATTCTAACTACAATTTGAAATTTCAAAGTAGTGTTTGGGAAGGCATTGTTTTGTCATGTACTATATTAAATATAAACACACTTTTTAACCACCAAATTTGTGGGCTGTTTCAAAATTTGAAATTTATGGTTGCGAAACCGATGACAATGGTTAAAAGGATAATATACTTTGTAGAATCATTGCGTGGTAAGTCAAGATATACGTAAGGAGATTAATAGTTGCAAAACCAATGACAATGGTTAAAATGATATACTTTGTAGAATCATTGTGTAATAATACTTACCACACATACATTAAAGTGTCACCAGTAAAGCATTTTGTGATTTTGACACAACTTATGTCAAGGATTAGGCTTGCCCAATGAAGATGCTAGCAATTAATGTGACATGTCTTTTATGAATATTGGAATTTTGTCGACCTTTTGAAAGAACACCTTAATGGTAAAATAAGGCAAAGTGCTGATATAATCAACGTTATGGTAAAATAAAGCAAGGTGCTAATATGATCAAAAGAGAGTGGAAGGAGAATTTCATGTTGATTATTGGCTAATATAAGATTCAAGGACAAAGCTCCTTTATAAGGGGGATCATGTTATATACCAAAATTTGTTTTTAGGAAATAGTAAGTTAACATATGCTATATCCTATAGATCTAATTACAAATATATCAGAGGACTGAATATCATTGAAATCATCATTGTCTATTTTGGCATGTTCCTTCCACATGGTGTGGTAATACTTTTTTATACCTTTTTATTGCTTTAAAAAGGTGACAATTCAGCACCTTTTGCACATATGTTAAACTCTAAATTACAAGATATATATGCATGTGTGTTTGTGTGTAAGTTCATTCTATGTTGGTGTATGAAAGAGGGAGAGAGAAAAAGAAGGGTATGAGAGAAGAATAAGAAACTTTGGATCGAATCAAGTGATGTTTCTATCAATTAAACCTTCAAGTGATGTTTCACTTCTTTTATATGGAAATACCAAATGGAAGCTATGCTTGGAATGTCTAGGGAGGGATTCAAAGAGTATACATTCCACCTGTCCTCATTCATACAAACATGGAGTGCATTGAGTGGTCGTAGGTCCTTTTGGACAATCTATACTTGTTTGAAAAGTGGCGCCCTTTGTTTAGATTTCTGCTGTATAAACATACAGTCACAGTTACATTAATGAAATATCTACTTATCAGTTATCACATTATCCAAGGTATTATACATACTAGAAGAGCCCTTAGAGTTCTATTTCTTCAAGATACAGTTATTCTTTCTTTGTTCCTTTTTTTCATATGTTTTCATGTGTCACACTTCTCTTTCCCCAAAACCCCAGAAGATATCCATTTTATTTCATGAACATATACTGCATCTAGATATATGATCATTGATTTATTTCGCTTAGAATCAATCTTACAAGAAGTGGCAGTCATAATTTGATTTGTTGGAAATCAGGCTCTTGTTAGTTCATACTTGGTAGATGATGTCATGGAGGATGGAGATGAAGATCTCAAAACAAGCCAGAGACCATTTAGTGTTTGCGGCAATGCAGGTAACATGGTTCATCCCAACAGAAAATGGTAACCGATGATGATATGTAAAATTTTTGGATGACAATGGCAAGTTTATCTGCTAGATTTGTATACTTTTTAATGAGATATTACCACAAGTGCCTTATTTATAATTTTTTTCTTCATATGTTTTTTAGGAAGTGCTAATGACCCACATAAAAGATGCAATGATGAAGTTCGAGATACAAGTAATCCATTTGATCAACTTAAAGAGATTGATCCTATTGCAGCTAATAGACTTCATCCTAATGATATCAGGAAGGCAAGTAGTCTCTATACTATTTTTTTTCTAAAAAGTCACAAACTTTGTGCAACTTATTCATTTTTATATGTCAAACCAAAGGGTTAGAAGAATGATGGAGGAGAGGTTCTTCTTCTTTGGTTGCACAATAAAGTTCCTACTTGGCACATTGTCTCTATGATGGAGTAATTATGAATGGTATGAAAAGAGACAAAAATGTCAAGTGAGTAAAAACAACTGATGGAGAATGGTCATGCTGTGAAAAGATAATTAATTGGGCGCTTTTAGTTATTGGTTATAAATGAATTTGTGTTAGAGAGTTGTTATACACAAGAAAGAGTAGTTCTTTTTGGTTCAAGATTGATGGAAAACTGTTACATTGTTTGGGTTCTAATTGTTGCATTTCTTTTCATTTTCTTTTCTTTTCCCTTTTGTATATGTATAGATGTCTTAATCTACAACAAGAGAGCCTTAACACCATTTGATGGAAAAATCACTATAATTGTGTAGGTGGGAACTTGAGTCAAAAGTTCATTTCATTTTTAGTTTCCTTATCTGCTATAAAATCTATGGTTGTTATCATTGCTTTTTCAGAGGCTCTCTTGTCCCCATGAAGATTTTCACACATGACGAGGACCAAAGATGTATGACCTTGCTCGTTCATGTGATGTTTCAATGTAACAAACAATCTTGTTTGATAAACTAAAAATATCCATGTAAATAGGATATAGTTGAGAAATCCATAAATGATAAGAATAATTGATAATATGATAAATGGTGATCAACACAATCACTCGTGACATTATAAATATCAGTAATGTAGTTTATATACATTACATATCCCTACCTTAGAGGATAGTTTGTCCTCAAGTCATGGTTAGGAGAAAGTTACATCTTTGTTCTAGCTTGTAATTCTTTAGGCTGTTGAGCTATTCTTGATGATTTCTTGAATGAGGAAAAGAGACAGTAACGACTTTGAAGTTTTGAACGATATTGTTGCATTACTAAAGGGTCAATCCACCTTGTTATAGCACAAGTTGTAGGTTGGGCAAAGCCCGACCCAACCACGGAACAAGTGCTACAACTTGGGAATCGTACACCCAATGTCACCTCGATGTAGGTCCCACACTTCAAGGGTGACTAGGTCACTCTAGGGATGTGATCCCGGTGACCCTAGGGGGATTGAGATGAAGATGAAGATGGATGGAAATGAAGCCCCTATAGGTCAAGTCTAAGTGGAGTGAAAGGTTGAAAGAGATGTCTTGCAAAACAAGAAATTGTTGCCCCACAGGTATAACACTTCTCTCGATGATTGTAACTGCTCGAGACACAAGAAAAGACACTTTGCAATAGTATATGTTAGTTGGATCAGCAAGTTAATCTTGCTGTCCCTAATTTGCAGCAGTAGATAAAAGCATATATCAACAAGAAAAAGGTACTATAAGCTGCTCAATAAATGCTAAAAAATAAAGTAGAAAATGCAAGAGAAAAACTAGTAAATGACTAGCTAAACTCAAGATGAAAAACCAATACTCTTAGCATAAAAGATAAGGCTGTTGTAAACACTTGTCTGCAACAAATTATATCAGCCTTATGGCTGTAACATTTAATGCATTACAGCAAGAAAATCAGCCACTGAAATCAACTCAAACTTTGCCAAAAAGTGCTCTAGGACAAGGAGAGTAAGTGTGCAAACTTTGAGCATAAACCAATGGTTGATAAGAGAGTTATTAAAGCAAGTAAGTTAGGGTTTCTGCAGCCCTAATGGCTGAAGATGCGGTTTTGTAACAACAGCAATAAGTAGTCCCTAGATGGGGATGCCCTAGTGGCTGTGAGGTGCCCAAGGCACAAGGAAAACAATCCACTTTGCAAAAAGTAAAAATGACCGAAAATCACGTTTCTCAATGCAATATTTTATTTCTCCAATGCAACAAATCAATGACTTGTGCCTTTACTATTGGGTTAGTGGAGCCACAAGGAGCTTAGAGAAGCTACCTCCTTGGGGGTGTAAGCCCTTTTACTCCCCAAGGCAAGCTTCTCTAAGCTAGGGTTTAAGCTAAGTGGGTGTATGCCCTTATACTTCTCTTAGCAAACCCTTAATCAATGAGATGAAGCAAACAAAATGATGAAGACTATGGTGTGGGTGTATGCCCCTATACTTCCCACCTAGCTCCTAGCAAAACAACACTTGACTTGAATAAAACGATAGCAAGAGAGCAAAAAACCATACCAAGATCAAGAGAAATGCTAAGACAATTCACCACAAGAGCTAGAAAGCATCATCCAAAGCTAGCGCTAGGCCTCCTCCATCAACCATTCATAAACATAGCCATAAAACAAGTGCACAAGAGATGAAAAGAGCCAAGAGGGCCGAAAATTTCAGACCAAATCCTTCTCCACAAGGGAGAGCTATGTTTTAAAATGAGATTTTATGATCTCTATTTATACAAAATTTAACTAACATAGCTTGTCCACAAAATAAGGAGCAAAACACAAGATTAGGGGTCAACAACCCTAATCTTGCCCCCTTAACAAAATAATATTAAACAATTCACTTAAAATTTCATCTTTTGCACAGATTAAACCCTAATTTAGGAGGATGTCACCCCTTTAGGGGACGTTTTTCCACTTTGAGGAAGTTGTTGATGTTGGAGAAGCGTGGATGGGCCTTCAAAGGCCATGTGTCAAGCATCTAAGTGATCTCATCATGGTGAAGAACCTTTTCTCCTCAAAACGTCCAAGTGTAAATGAGTGGCACCTCACCACCAAGCCCTAACCCCCCTAGGTGACGTCATGCCTCTATAAGTGACGTTTTGCCTCTCCTAGGAAAAACGTTTGGCATGTGGGGGCTAGGCCATATTGTCCAAGTCATCTTTGAGGCCTTCCAAGTTTGATCTCTGTCATTCGGCATGCGGGCCCCTGGAATCCAACCCGTGGGCTTGTAGCCCCTTGGAAGCCCAAGCTAGGCTTGTTCTCCCAAAACTGTCCACCAGCTAGGTCCTGCAAAGACAGATGAACACACCCTCCAAGGATCTCAAGTCATAACATCATGATAAGTTAATCCAATCAATAAATAAGCCATCCAAGCATGTGCATCAAAGATCATATCAAATAATTAACAACTCAAAGACACTATGCGACTTGTCAAGCTTAAGTATGGGAGGGTTGACGAGGTGTCCTATTGGGTAGATCTTTCCCTAGCTCAAGGAGAGCTTCCAAGAGGTCCCTCTCTAAGCCATGTAAAGTGTATGAGGTGGATGGGGTCAAGACTCAATGGGCATAGGGCTCATGACATACTAGGGGTCATAGTGTTTCATTCATGGGTGCCTTTGTAGAGGGTGTGTGGTA
>CBVK0102114709.1:0-13289 GCA_900067695.1 Picea abies
ATGAGCTATTTATTGCTATGCAACCTGATTTCAACTATTGTTTGCAGTAAATAGTTTATTGTAATATAACCTTGTTTGGATGATTTGTGTCAAGATACATGTTTTAGATCTGGAATATTATTTCAAGCCTAGAATTTCATACAACAAGAAACATATTGTATGATTTCTTGTATTTCCTTTTTTTATTCTTCACATCCTCACCTTCTCATCAAAATGCATGCCACCAACTAAGGGGAACCTACAGTGATATTGTTTGAACAACCCAACCAAGTTTCTAACCTTGAAAACTTATCTTTAGTTGACCAACAAACCTAATTAATTAAAACAAAACCATTCCAAAACTTGAGGTGGCCTAAATCTTTCCTTTAGAAGTCAGGTGCATACCTTAGGACCAACACATGGTATTGGTGTGTTTAATTTTCAAAACGACTGTATGGATTTTTTGATGTTTCGAACAAGGAGAACCTAGAAGAAAAGACAAGTCTTGTCTTGATATTCGATGATTTATAGAATCAATGGTGGAAAATTTTTGAAATATATAAAAATGGTTCATTGGCATGCAAATATAAAAACATCAATCAAGAAAAATTCGTCCAAAACAAAACAAAAAAATATGGCTTTAATTTTTTTAGACCATTGCATGATATGGATGAAGCAAAATTGGTCATTGTAGTATATAAGGTGATGGATGGATTTGTTTGGATGAGTACACCAATTAAATGTAATGTTCATGTAGATATTTTAGCACAATATTATTACAATCAGTTTGAAGACAAAATAACTACAAGAAATATGATTTGTGAATATTTCAAAGTTCAAGATAACGAATTCTATACTTCTCAACAAATCTCCAATAGAAATGGGTTGAAGTCTACAAAATTGCTAGAAATAGTTTTTTACAACTATGCATTATTCTATCTATGAAGAAGAAAGAAAAATATCTAGGGAAGAAAAGCAAGAGAGAGGAAGAGAAAGAGAAACCTAAAATGCCTAAGTTGCTACAAATATTTTGAACATATATATTAAGCAAAAATAGATTAGTGTGAACCATAATTGACTCTTAGAGAAATATTTCATTCTTTGTTTGTTGATGTTGTTATCCATCATCATTTCAGGGCACATTGATGTGGATTATCTCTCTTCAAACTCTCTTCTATGAACTTATTATTCTTGATATGAATAATTGTGTTTATGTGTGGACATAAGCTGATATTGTGGAATTATTGCTTTTCCTCCATTCAAATGAAAAAACTTCCACTTGAATTTTTCTAATTGATTCCAATGTATCATATATGGTTAGTAAAGTATTCTCTCAATTTCCCAATAGATCAAAGAAAATTGTATAAGAGTACCCATTCCTTTGCATTTATAGGAATTATTCAAAGGATTCCTACATAGGCTTCTTTGTTACATAATGCTAGAGAATTAGATTGGAAGGGGCTAATGTATATATTGTTCATATGGAGATGGATTAGTGTGATGAAAATCTACCACTTTTTGATGTACCAATGTTTAGAGATTTGAGTTTGGATTTGAAAACATGCTTTTGCAAAATAAATGATCCAAAAGTTCTGGGACCACATAATTGACACATTTACCTCAGTTGAAGGCATGCATTTTTTCACTATATGCTAGATGTATATTTGTTCATTCTGTGAACAAATAAGGAAATAGATGGCTTATTTTACTCATGGAGACAGTTAATCAAGAATTGTACATGATTTATTTTTAAGAAACATTTTTACTTGATCAACGAAAACACATTTTCCATTGATGTTTTTTAATATCTTGTTTGACTAAGTATTTATTTATTTATTTTTATAACTATCTATTTTCAATCTCTAAATTTAGTTGTAACTGCCAAAAAAATTATTCACACTTATTGACCAATACAATGATTTTAAATACAAGTCAAAATTGTATTAATCACAACCACATGCATTGGATTTCTTGGAATTATGTGTTAAAAAATCCGAGTTGAAATCTATTCAACCAAAAGTGGAAGTGATGGGAGGGGTTTATTTAAGAAATTCCTAGGAGCATAGAATTTGTTTTTGAAAAACAATTAGATTTTTTTGGTTTGATGATAAATGCACTAATGATAATGATGATAAATTGGTCAAACACTTGCAACCATTATGGGGTGAATTTGAAGATGAATTTTCTAATAAGAACACAACATTGGCTTTTTTGGAGGGTGATAAAGTACAAGGAAAACCATATGATAATTGTATTGTGGGGAATTCTTACAATATATCCTCAAAATAAGACATTAATTTGGAAGTTGGATTTTGTCACTTTTTCAGTAAAACATATCCAACATGTGATGTTAGAAACCATCTTGTCTATTTTTAGAATGAAACAATAGTGTGACAATATTCAAACATCATATAATTATGAAGAAAATATTATTTTCATTAATTATATATTTTTTTGTGTTAGTTCATTATGACTAATTATTTTTAGTTTAATGGTTTATATATGTTGTTGGTTTATTTTTATTTTTGTTATATATTGATCATCTCTAGTAACATTTTAATCACATATTCATGATGAATAACTTCTCTCTAGTAATACTTTAATTACATATTCATGATGAATAACTTATTTAATTTAATTACTTGTATATTATCTCATTGTAATTATATTTCTAGTTATGGTTGTTGTAAGAAGTCATAACATTAAATCAAAAAAAATTATTGGTGTATTATATTTCTAGTTATGGTTTTTGTAAGAAGTCATAACATTAAATCAAACAAAATTATTGGTGTTGATAGTAAAGAGATTGTTGTTTGGAGCTTGAGTGCTTACTAGAGAGAGAGAAACCTACAAACAACCTAATTTTGTGCATAACTATTACCATTATTATGCATGAATTCTTAGTCATGACATTATCAATGTTGCATGAGATCATTTTGACATGCCACTATGGTTTTCTTATTTAGATTCTAGTGAAATAAAAGATTTTATGAGTGAATTTGAATGGTTGAAGGATGACAATTTGTTATTTATTTGGGGTCATCAACAATGTATCCATACTTTTTACTATTTTCCAATTTATGCATATGTCAGTGGAGCACTACATGTTTACAAGAAACAATTGAAAGATATATTTATTCAATATGGAGATAGATATGAAAAATCAAACATATTGTTTATAGATGAAGGTCAATACCATTTAGAAGACAATAGTTAAGATAACTATTTGAAAATGCCATCAATTTGGACATTTGATGGTTCAGATGAAAGTGATAGAAATATAAAAACAATGTTGTGTTCATTGTTGAATCACCTAGGGCCTCGTCCAAATATGAGGTGTTAGTTAAAAAGATTCAAATTCAAAAGACATTACTTAGGATAATTGCTTTATATTGTGATCAAGTTGGAAATTTTTCATATGAATGTGATACAAAACAATTTTGTGTAATTTGATGATAATTGTATTTGTTTTAGTAATTTGTTAATGGTAAAAACTCTAAACAGAATCATTTAAGTGATAATGTTTTTGAAAAATTGCATATCATATCTATAATTACTAAAATCAATAATTTAGAAATTTAGAAATAACAATATTAATTAGATTATGTATTGTATTTCTTTTCTCATATATACATGATTGTTAAATAAACAATCAATCTATTCGATACACATGGAGCCTTATTACATGCAAATCATACAACATTATTACTAAGAAATCATTGCCAAGAAATCCTGACATTGAAACAAGTACAAAGATTGATTTCATACACTTGAGGTTTAGATAATTCATTAAACAATACATTACCATTTTTAGGTTGGTTCATAGACATTTGTGCAACACAAAAATGTGAGTGTTTCCATTTTTATTTGACAAAACATGATGACAATTGAAGCAATTTAAACTTATATTAATACAAGATGATTGTGATACCATATCAAGAGAGGGTTATGTTGATGTTGGGAACCCAAATGTGTATCCCAAACCTTTAAATAAAGTTTGGGAGACCTTGAAGGGTGCTTACTGATACTAGAAACATAGTTATTGTAGACAATTTGAAATAAAAACATGTTTGTAATGATGAATGAAATTATGCAATTACAAAAGGCTAAAATGTGACGATGTAAATGATACATATTTTTTATATTGTTTATGTCCTTGCTTGCTACACCTGAATGGTGTCATTTATGTGAGAGCTATTGTTAAAAACATGAAACTAGTTTGTTAAATAATGTAATAAATTATTTTTCTTAATTTTATATGCGTGACAAAGTTTTTAAGATTAATAAAGTCTTTAGATTTTTATATATTCGGTTTTTATAGATTAAATACGATTGAAAATTAAGTGTGAAACTGGGGTTTGTAAGGTGCAAAATCAAACACTGAAAGTGATAATATCAGATTCCAAAAATGAAAAATCAGATTCCTACAATGCCAATATCTCTTTTCAAAAGTGTAAAATCATATTAAAGAGAGAGAAATATAAAAACAATTGTAACGATGTGAATAACACAAATTTGTTAAATCAATTGTGGCATTGCTTGCTACACCTAAATGGTGTTAGTGATGTGAGATCTATTATATAAAAATGAAACTAAATTGTTAAATAATGTAATCAATTATTTTTCTTAATATTTTCTATGTGTGGTAATGTTTTTATGGTTAATAAAGCATTTATATATTCAGTCATCTAATTAATTTAGTAGTACTTTTAGATGATGTGTAACCAACTTTAAAATTTATGAATGACATAGGTTAAATGTGATTGAAAATCAAGTGTGGAATTGAGATTTGTAAAGTGCAAAATCAGATTCTAAAAGTGTTAATATCGGGTTTCGAATGTGCAAAATCAAATTATGAAAGTACCAATATTATTTTTCAAAAGTGCAAAACGAGATTCTAAAAGCGCCAATATGAGATTTTAAAAGTGCAAAAACTAGTTCCAAAAATGCTAATATTGGATTCAAAAAATGAAAAATCTAGTTCTAAAATTGCCAATATCAAATCAAAAAGTACAGTTTTGGAACTTGATATTGATACTTTTGGAACCATATTTTACACTTTAGAACCCCAATTTTGGAATTTATAAATTTTTTTATTGGTCTATCTTCAAAGGGGCTTAGATTAGAGTTAGTCCAAATTTAATGAAATAGGGGTTCAACTATAGATAGAAGGCTAAAAATTAGCAAGTTGTTAATTTTGAGGGATTCTTTTTTTTTTATGGAAAATGAATTATTATGGATGCTCCAAGATTTTCTAGAGGAGGTAGGGATCTTGGATATTGTTCACATAGTTAAAAGTCATAGATAATAGAAGGGGAAAAATATATTAGTAGATAAAAGGGAAAATGAGAGGATTAAATTGGGGCCTATGGATATAAAAATAAAAGGGTTGAAAAATAGGGTTGTAAGGGATAAATGATGAGACTTTTTCCTTAAATCTATTTTTTAGTGAGTTGGAGGAGAATTTCCCCCCTAACTTGAAAGCATAGACCTATATAGTGGAACAATGGACCTGGCTTGCCTAGATAGTTTGGGTTGTTCAGGATTTTTGTAATATTGAAATATTTAAATGTCAACTCTTTGAAAATGAAAAAAATTTGACAAACCAATTTCCCAAAATGAAATAAAAATCTAAAAATTTGGTTATTGTGGAATGAAATAATCCCCATGACCTATTTTACCCTACAATTTATCCTAAAATAATTTTTTCACATATAATTGAGGGTTGAATTACACTTTTAGGTGCCATTTATCCATAAGTGGGGTTGGGAATGACTCTCCAACTCTATCATCGTGGGATCTAGATCCTCTCCTATGTTTCTTCCTCTATCACTTTAAAAAAAAATGTTTAGGCTCCCCTATTTCCTCCTCTATTGTCGGTGTGCTCCTCCTCACTGGAAAATGGCCTTAACAAAATGGATTTGTCTCCTCCTTTGACTTTTCTCCCACCTTTGACAATCTCTCTCATAAGGTCACAGGTTAACTTCAACTCATGGTATTGATCTTTGTCGGGGGTTGACTCGAGCATCTATTCATGTTGGTTGTTTTAATGTTATGTTTTTTTATAACATATGTGTTGTATGTCATGACTTATGACACATTATAACATATAACGTATGTCATATAATTTTTTATATTATTAACACACATATATAACATGATCATTTTCCACCAACTATTATATTCTATTATAACACTACAAATAATTAATAACGTGATCATTCTCCAAAAGCTATTCTATTTTAGGGAGATGGATGGTGAGCCCATGATTGATTGATGGTTTGGGTCCTTCCTATGTCGTGATAATTGGAGTGGAGTTGTTCTATGTGGTATGGTTTGTGAACATGCATGTAGGAGATAAAGGCATATTGGTTTTCTTAGTTGTAAACAATGTTTTTATTCTTTCATGTCAATGACTATAGGGATCTGAAGGACCATATGACTTTATGACATAATTTTTCCATAGATTCGGTTATTATTAACCCATAACCCCTTGAACCCTATTGTACCCAACTTGAAATAAACCAAAAATTATTATAACCTCTCTATATCCTAACCGACCTTAAATCCTAATTATTATAACCCCATAAACTCCTAAGTGTCCTTAACCCTTGGTGATTACAACCCCACTAACATGGCCCTAACTCCCAGTCTATTAATACCTAACCACTACACCACTACCTCTCAATGCATATCACCTCTAAACCTTAAACCATACAACCCCCAAAACCCCCTAACCTACCTATCTATGTTAATCCCTAATCCACCCAACCCCCTTACCTATAATCGATCTTAACCCTAAACCCTTGTAAACTTACGAGTCCCTTAAACAACATTCCCTGACCACTATAATCATATTAACTGCCAACCATTATATCCCCACTAATTCTGGAGTAACCTTCACCCTAAACCCATATAAACCCATGCTTGTCTAATCAATTGTAATCACTATATACTCATATTGTGATCATTATAAACCCACATGCCCCTTATCAACCATATACCCCTAACCCACACTTGGAGAGATGCGTAATCTCCTCATATGAATCATATGTGCCATACCTCAAAATGATGTTTAGGAAATGGAAAGAATGTTTAGATGTTGCATGTCCCCTTTGGAATTTAATCAAGGTAGAGTCATCCATTAGGGGGAATCTTGTTGGCACATGAGTTTTACACTAGATTTGGTGCATTTTTCATAGTGTGTAGGTTCCTATTTGCGCTTGTATTTTGTATTATATTTGAAGTTTACAGATTATTTTTTATGACTTGATCTCTTACACTTTTGTGTCTAGAAGGTTGTGTGCACATGAGTTAGTTGAGATGAGTTGTAATGCTCCCTTTAATGGTACATGTGTTAATGATGTGGCATGTGTGTTTTCTTTAGTGATACATGATGTTGACCTAACCATTAAAAACTAACCACTACACCACTACCTCTTGATGCATAACACCCCTAAACCTTAAACCATATAACCCCCAAAACCCCCTAACCTACCCATCACTCTTAATCCCTAATCCATACAACCCACTTACCTGCAATCGACCTTAATCCTAAACCCTTGTAAACCTATGAATACCTTAAACAACATCCCCTAACCACTATAACCATATTAATTGTTGACCATTATATCACCATTAACCCTAGACTAACCTTCACCCTAAACCCCTATGAACCCACACACACCCAATCAACTGTAATCACTATATACTCATATTGTGATCACTATAAACCCAATACCCCTGATCAACTATATACCTCTAATCCACACCTTGAGAGATGATTAATCTCGTATGAATCATATGTGCTCTACCTCAAAACGATGTTTAGAAATGGAAACAATGTTTAGATTTTGTGTATCCCCTTTGTAATTTAATTAAGGGAGAGTCATCCATTAGGGGGGATCCTAATGGCACATCCATTTTACACTAGATTTGGTACATTTTCCCTAGTCCGTAGTTTCCTAGTTGCACTTATATTCTATATTCTATTTGAAGTTTAAAAATGATTGTTTATGACTTGATGTCTTACACTTTTTTGTTTAGAAGGTTACGTGCACATGAGTTAGTTTAGATGAGTTTTAATACTCCCTTTAGTGGTAGATGTGTAAATGATGTGGCATATATGTTTGTTTTAGTGATACATGATGTCGACTTATGTTCCATTTAGTTGAGCATGTGAGATGAGTCCACTTAGTTGAAGAAGGATATATATGTGACACACAAGAGACTTAGGCTCATTCCTATTCATTTCTAATTCATTCATTGAATTCTTGGAGAGATGGTGAGTGCATAGTCTAAGACTAATTCATTCATTGAATTCTTGGAGAGATGGTGAGTGCATAGTCTAAGAGACTCTTTTCCATCTTTTCCCTCCATGGACAAGGGAGACTCACTTATATAATTTTTATTTATTAATCAATAATGTTATGAATCCAGACTCATGCATTATAAGTGTATCTCATATCTTTATTGAGTTGGTTTTTTTTTATCTTTATTTGTTTAATGAATTATACTGGAGATCCTTGGTTACTCTCATGTTGTTCTTTCGATGTTAACATCTCATTCCAAGGGAATAACTTTTGGTTCTAAACTCAAAATTGAATGACTTCTCTTATTTTTATTGTGTTGGTTATTGTTTTATATTTATTTTTTTAATGAGTTTTAATGGAGATCCTTATGCTAAGAGGGGGTTTGAATCAATATAAGATACATTTTACTTTAAATGAGAATTTTCCAATCATTTATTAACTTTAAAACATTAAATGCATGCAAATTCAAATAATAGTACACAAAGTTTAATTTGGAAACCCTTGTGGGATAAAACCACAAAAATTATCTTTATAAATGTTTGTAGGCACTAATCTACTGTTACAAATATTGTAGGCACCTACCTACTAGAGACACTATTCTCTTCAGCTGGGCACCGATTCAACAAGATATTGTGGAATCACCAACGTACTGGAGACATCAATCTCCTCAGTCGAGCACTAACTTAGTAAGACCTGTATAGGAACTAATATAATATCTTCATACACAAAGTACTTTTTACTTCACCTGCATGCTTCATACCTCATGCGTTTCACAACATCATCATACCCTTAACTTTCATGATCCAGTGCCTCTCCTTGTTTCATACCCCATACATAACTTCAAACCCTAGTCATATTTAGCCTTCATGCCCTGGAGAACCTCATATCATTATTCCTAGAATATAATTCCATAATGCAACATCGCACCCTCAAAACAACACATTTTGTAGCATGAAAGACCTTATTCCTTCATATCACACCCTTAAAACTCCAAGAAAACACCTCGTGCACACATATATATTGTATTTATAGTGTTTATGCATTCACTTATGGGGCTGACTTGTAAAATTGGTTGGGTCGATCTGTATTTTTTGGCTGGGTTGACATGACAAAATATTCCATATCTCCTCATTCCTATGTAGTTAGAGGGAGTGATATATACCATTGGAAAGGTATAGAGATACTATTTTACACCATATATCTGTATTTTTTGGCTGGGTTGACATGACAAAATATTCCATATCTCCTCATTCCTATGTAGTTAGAGGGAGTGATATATACCATTGGAAAGGTATAGAGATACTATTTTACACCATATATCATATGATCCCATTTGAGATAGGTATTCAGAGTGAAAATGCCTTCAAAACTAGCGTATCCAAACTGAGCATAAAAAATCCAAAAAATATTATTTCCAACAATCTCCATCTTGCAATCTTTATCTTGGACATCTATAGTCTCCCCCCATATTTGACATCAATGAAAACAATATTTCCAACAATCTCCATATTGAAATATTTATCTTGGAAATTTTTAGTCTCCCCCTATCTTTGACATCAATGAAAAAAATATTTCCAACAATCTCACCCTTTGTCATTTATGGAACCCCTTAGTTACTTTTGTAATACTTATGTCTACAATTCTTCCTCTATCTACAACTTCTCCCCCTTTGAAATCAATGGAAAAGGGATGCCCCCCCTCGAGATTTTACTTATCTTTACTGACAATATGAGATAGATATCACTCCAAACTTGTTGGGCCTCGAAAATGATACATTTTATGATGCCATTTAGTCATTTTTCACTTACTTAAACTTTTCATCCTCATTCCTTTCATCACTCATATTCCTGCATTTGTCCATTTCTACCCTATATGAGATTCACGTGATATATGTACACTAAAATGGTTGATTTCCCATGTTTTGGTGATTACTTAGGGTCGATATTGTGGTTTCCTAACTTACTTGTGATGTTCATCAATTAACTACTAGAATCCTCAGTTCCAGTAGTTAGCCAATTATTACCGAAAGTCATTTAGTTACCAGAGGTTGGAAATTCCGATAGTCAAAATTTTGATGTCATTTACGAATAGATGAAGATGAATATAGAAAATATAAAACACGTATTTTGTGAATAATAGGTTCATTTAGGTGACTCACTTGGAAAATCCTCAAAACATGCAAAACAAGGGTTGTATGGTTGAGATTTCCAAAACTGGTCATTATGGCAATTTCCAACAGTTTTGGTAACTAGTATGCTATTCCAGTAACTAAGTAGTTTGACCAAGTTGCAACCCATATCCACGAATTTTGGAAAATGGATCTCATGGAGTATGATTTTAGCATCCTCTTCAAACTATCTTAGATCAAATCCAATATTTGGTGGTGGATAGATCCACATGTTTAAGATCTAGGATTGGTTGGTTATGAGATCCATTTATATAGGATCTGGGATCATCTTGTTGTAACTCCTTTTCCTTTTTTGGAGGAGAAGTTATATGTATAAATATGAGAACATATCAGTCAATTAAAAAATATAATATATGAGAGAAGGGATTTACATATTGGGGAGTGGATTCTAGATCATTGTAATCATTGTAATCCTTTAATGCTTGAATAAAGAGCTTGTTGTTGCAGATCAAGAGTTCTTTGTTGTAGTATTTATTGGCAGTATATTCCAAGAGAGGCAGGGCCCCCTATCTCTAGTATACACTGCCCAAATAGTTTCCTTTTTGTTGTGTGATGATATTTCAATAGTTTCTCATTTCATTTCTTCTTCATTTCTTTATGCTCTTTCATTTCTGCAAGTGTGGTTTTTCCTACATAATTAGGCATTGAAGGATGAGTTTTATAATAATCACAAAACTAGTTGATGTTGTGATGTCAATCAAAGGAATGTGACTGATGATCACAAAACCATTTGATACTCTTGATATCCACCAAAGGAATGTGGTTAACGATTGAAATATAAGTCCAATGACCAAATTTAACTATGTAGAATTTCATTTTTTCAATTTTGTTTCTGCAAGTGTGATCGGTCGAGTGTGGTATGCATCAAAGATCTAAATGTTTGTTAACCCTAGGAATCCAAAAGATAGATGAGAAGCTATAAGACTCAAATTTACAACATAAGATTCTATGATTTTAATTCATTACTTTGAAGAACTTTTGAATTCAACTTTCTTATCTTAGAGTTAGTTTCCTACTCCTACATATATTTTGCCGACATCTCACAAGCTTACGAGCTCCCTGGTTGATAATTTAATGTAAAACAATTTACACAATTAAATTTCTCGACACAACTTTTGTCTGAGATATTCAAATGTGTCTCTAGGAAGGGGTTTGGTATAAATATATGCAACCTGCTCTTTGGTGGTGATGTATTCCATATTGACACTTTGATCAACTACCTGTTCTCTTAGGAAGTGGTACTTGATGGGAATATGCTTCATCTTTGAGTGTATAAAAAGATTCTTTGAAATGTTGATTTCACTTGTGTTGTCGCAGATGATTGATATTGGATGATCATATTCTACCTTGATATCCTTTATCTGCTTCATCCAGAGAACTTGTGTACAACATGTTGCCACAATATATTTGGTTTTTGTTGTGGATAGAAAGATTCAAGTTTGCTTCTTGCTCAACCATGATATTAGACAATTTCCCAGAAATAATGCTTTTCTATTGGTACTTTTCTTGTCATCAATACTTAATACCCAATATACATCTATATATATTGTTAGAGTGGAGCCCTTACTTCTTGAATATGACAAGACAAAGTCCAATGTTCCCTTCAAATATCTGAATATTCTTTTTACTGCTTGCACGTGTCTCCTTTGGTGCAATTTGAAATATTACAACCAATCCTACAACTTGCATGATCTTTGGCCTTGATGTTGTCACATATATTAGGTCACCAATCATTGACCTGTATAGTGTCTGATTTTCTTTTGAAGATTCATTATCTTTTCTCAAATTACATCCTGTGATCATGGGTGTACTGACATGATCTAGGGGATCAAAATATGCTCAAAAATAAAAGTTCCCAGAATTGCTCGAAAACAGACTCGTGCGTAGACCTCGTCCTCATGATCCAAAAACAACTTGAACGGGCTCAAACAAACATCATATGCGAGAGAGATCACATTCTGTCCACTTTGAAAAACATGTAAAAAAAATTGTTGATTGTATAGTCTGTACAGTTTGATTGTGCAGACCATATTGCTGATGTAGAATGGGACCATACAAGATACGTGGCATGTGTTGAGTTTTCATATGATGATGTGGCAAGTGGCTGACATGGTAGGCTTTTGGCATGGGTGACATGGACCTATCTGATGATGACACATGTCATTTTGATGGCGAATGGGAAGGTGCCATGTGGCCCAACCAAGGGCTGGCACATGGCACCCCATCATTGGTTGGTGTAAAATTGTTGTTGGAGTCTGCGGGGGTTGAACCTAGGACCTTCGGTGGGAAGAGTATTGGCAAAGTCAGGGCTACCAACTTGCCTATGGTGAGTCTTAACCTCTATATGTATTAACTGCTATTTAAACTTACTCTAAAGTTAGAGCGGGTGGAAAAAGGGTTGGGTCTTATCCCCAACCCTTAGTCACACCACACACTCTACCATACGACCAATAGTGTAGAAATTCCAACAGTTAGCCTGTGGTCACATATTACACTTGTCATATGATTATATGCGTAGAGGTTCCAACGGATGGGTGCTTAAATTTTGGTCGTCGCTTGGCCACATGGGCCACATGACCACTACCTCCGCTGAAAAAGGTGCTAAGCCCCCTAACTGTGAGACAAAATACCATAATTTGTGGAACAGACGTGTTGTTGGGTTTTTTCCATGAGAAACACCCATGAGCTAGGTTAGTCACACCTAGGTGCATTTTGGCAAGCAGAGACAACAAAGGATTGGGAGAAACTTCCAGGAAGTGATTTCTTCTCATTTTTTGGCCAAACCAGGTGCAGGAAGAGCCCAACTAGGG
>CBVK0102114710.1:0-10253 GCA_900067695.1 Picea abies
AGTAAAAAAAAAAAAAAAAAAAAGGAAATTTAGAAGACTTGTATTGCGCGAGAATGGTGTAAACTACTACCCTGTATTAGCCTCAGTGAATTTTAATAATCGAAAAATCTCAGGAACTATAGACCCATACAAATTTTAACCATGCCAAAGAGAGCAATTTTCACACTACGTAATGTTCATGCAACTATCATTATCCCAAAGGAGAGCTGTCTATTACGCAGGAGAATGGATCTGAGCCGTCAGATCTCGGGCAGATACCCGACAGCCGTCGGATCTACATGGAGTTGCGAGGGAGTTAAGTCCTCGAGGATAGAAGGAGAAATCCCGATGACAGGTGTGAAGGCATCGAGATATCGACATTCGTGAAATCGGGATTCACGAGGTCAAGGAAGTCGGGACATTTTAAGTCTTGAAATAGCGATATCAGATCTGGACCATCCATCAGGGTGAGACATGTGGCGGAGATCTGAAGAGAGTCGGCAAATCATGAGTTCTGTGAGAAAGAGGTCGGGGAAATCCATGGTTGAAACCCCAATACAATCAGAGCCGCCCATCTGATCGGGATAGGTGGCAACCATTGGAGAGTCATCGACATTTGGGACATCGAGACTCACACAGATAAGTTCTTTTGGGTTGGCGTTTGGTGAAGTCCGAGGCTTAACCTGGACCATCCATCCATTTAGGATGCATTTTGGAGATCCAAAGAAAGTCGGGGATCGACATATCAGGGATTTCGTGGACAAAAAATCTTTGCATTTCGAAATCGCGAAGTCCGAAACCTCGATGAGTGGGGCTAGCTGACCACACATCAGAGAGGGAGGATAGTGCCATCGAGAGGGACCAGCTGTCAGACAACCGGAGAGTCGGGATTCGAGGAATCGGGAATTCCGTGGACATAGGCACATTGGTATCAAAAACCCCGAAACAACGAGAGGCGATCAGGACCATCTGTTCTTGGGATGCGTGGCAGTGATCGGAGCCATCGGGAAAGGTCTCGACAGGAGGTCGTCCATCGGGTCATCGCGAATCAGGAAATTGCGGATCCCGTGGATGAGTGGTCCTTGTAGTTCAGAAATGCGAGGCTCGATTCTCCAAAAAGTGGAAAGCTCCATAGTGGAAGCCATCTGTCATCGCGGATCGAGATATCGCGAGTTCCGTAGACAAAGTATCCATGCACTACGAAATCGTGAACCCCGAAACCGCGACATAATTAACTTAGCTCTTAAACCTTCGTTAAAAAGAATTAATTAATTGATGTTTTAATTAAGACTTAGTCACATCGCGAAATCGAGAATCGGGGTTTTGTGATTCAATTTACATAGATCATTTGTTAGGAAAAACCCCGAATCCTGATTTCCTTAAACATTAATTGAAAAAATTGCAAATTTAAAGTTATAACCCGCTTTAAATAAATTTTTAAAGGGGCGCTGAAAATTTATATTTTGTAAACTTTTAACCATTCATTGTCCAAAAGTAAACGATAAATGGCATCGCAAATTTTAGAAGTGATGAAACTCTTGCTTGAGAAGGACTGAAACCTCGATGGGGAGCCATAAGGCAGCGATCACACCAGAGAAGGTCACATGGACCTCGGTATAGCTGGAAAAGGCTAACGTGCCAGGAAGAAGCGTATCAGGTATCAAGATATCGGGAATCCCGTAGACACGGGGTTCATACATTTTGGCATTGCGATGTCCGAAACCCCGATGGAGGGGGGACAAAGATGTGGCCTTATTGGATAATGGTCATATGGGCCAAGGGCTTAGCCAGGAGGGCTAATGCACAAAGCACCGTATCGGTAGATCGGTGATCGAGAGATTGTGAGGACAGAGGTTCGTGATAGCAAGAGTCACGAAACCCTGAATCCCGACAGGGAATAGGACTACGGTCACATAGGAGAGGGTCACATGGACCAAGGCATAGCCAAGGGAGGGCTAAAGATAGAAGGTAGCGCATCGGCATATTGGAGGTCGGGAGTCCGTGAGGACAGGAAACTTTTGGCATCAGGTATAAGGAAACCCCGAAACCCGAAATAGAGTCAGGGAATTTCACAGTTAGGTGCAAAAGGCCATGGGAAATACGTGAAGACAATGTATATGCATACATATACACCCATCTCACTACATGCATATACACAGATGAATAAATTTATAAATACAAAGGTAATAAACCGAAAGCAAAACACCAAAATCCGTACAGAACTGAAATTACAAGCAAATCATTTTTATTTCGCACTGCAAAATAGGAAATTACCATTTATCACCAAAGTATAAGGAAGGTTCATGAAATTTCTTGACTCGATCAACTCCGCATCTTCATGAAGGTACTGAAATTGTGCACAAGCTGGCGGACTGAATCGTACCTCTTACCATACCTAAGAGTGAACTCCACAGATTGTACAGACTTGGGATTGGTTCCCAATATTTTAAAGAGACTGGACTCCAGGTCCTGGATCTTGTCAGAGACCATATCAATATACTCTATTTCTGTAGATGATCTGGCAGTAGATACAAAAATACCCAGCATCATCAAGCTGCTCAGAACAATGGCAAGGATGTGAGCCATGGCAAGGGAGATTCTGGAAACCTCTGAACAAAGCAGAGGCAGATCTGTGGTGGACAAAGAATGATGCGAGGAAAGTCCCAGCGGATGAGAAAGTGGAGGCATAGGAAGGATGCGTAGAGAGTCAAAAAGTTGACAGGTGTAGAATGATGGGGTTAGATATGATGGAACTAGTGGAAGTCAGACGGGCACGTGGAATCCATGCATGCCCGAATCCATGTGTGTGTTCGTTTATTTTTATATTTTAAAGTGTAAAAATAATTTTGAGTAAATTAAATAATTTAGTATAAATAATTTATTTATATATATATAAAGGTCAAGTTAGTTAAAATTAAAGAAAGGTTAATTGGGTTGAATTAGTGTAATAATAATTTTAAATTGATTATTTTATTTAAGTATAAGGTTAATCTACATTAAAGTAATTAATGATGTTAGGGCTTAGACTAGGACAAGCAGGAAGGAGGTGGTATATGCACTAGAAAGTGATGAGTAAAGCACAAGGCTAACATAGCATAGGGTATGGGAACCAATAATTCTTTTCACAAGGGAAAACAAACCAAGCTTAGACGCTTAATCCTAACCCAAACCTAGCCAATCCCCTAATGGAGTAATGTCTATTTACAGACAAGTAAAGAAAACTTACGCCTAACCCTGTTTCTAAGTTTAAGTAGCACCAATTTGAAACGTCCTGGAACTCACCCTGACAACTTGGGGGGGGGGGGGATGCAGGTTAAGGCATACAAGATGGTCAAGACTCGAAGGGGTCGAGGCAGGGGAACGTCGTCACTGGAACCGCCAACACCACCAGCACCACCACCACCATCGCCCAAACTAGCCCTCATACTGCACTCGTTGGAAGCCATTAACGAGACTTTAAAGGGGCACCAACCGGCAGGGACTGAAGTGGAACCCCCACCATCTGGAACGGGTAATCCAAAAGCATCAAGGGATTCAGGGGGAGTACTTCCACCTGAATACATCACGCGAGAGTTTCATAAGATCAAACTTTCATAGTTTGCAGGAGGTCGTGCCAGTGAACGCGCGGAAGCATGGTTGGAAGGCATGACAAGGTGTTTTGCCTTAAGGGACTATGCATCCAACTCAAAGGCTAAGATCACAATTTTTTAGTTAAGAGACAGCGCCTTAAACTAGTGGGGCAACTTGGAAAGAAAACTACACCTTACCCCAGACACAGTATCTTGGGAACTTTTCGAGGAGAGGTTCCGAAGGAAATATCTACCAGCATACTACGAGGAGCAACAGGTAGGGGCATTTCATGCCTTAGTACAAGGAAACAGAACTGTAGAAGAATATGAGATCAGGTTTATGGAACTGGTCAAATACATTTCGTATATGGACAATGACCAACGACAGGCAGAGCGCTTCATTTATGGATTGAACCCAAAGATAAGAGCTATGGTGCAGATGTGGAAACCGTCTTTAGTAGCGGAGGCAATAGAAAATGCACGTTACGCGGAAGAACACATGAACTTAACAGGGGGTACAAGATCGACATTTCCGCATCGCCCTGGATTCGTATGAAAGACCCCGAGGACATTTCCTAGGGGAGGGGGTTCAATACCACCACCTTATGGTAACAGAGTCGTGCCAAGGACAGTAGCTACAAGGATTTTAATGGCAGCTAGTGCAACATCTCGTTCATCGCCAACAGTGCATATAGGTCCACGACCATCTCGGGGAACAACTAGTAGGGGTAGGGGTTCCAGGGGAAGGAACTCATTTCAGAATCAGTCACATAACAGTGCACTAGTTCAATCTCATATTACCTGTTGGAGGTGCGAGGGACCCCATTACCAACGAGATTGCCCAGAGTTACAATCAGGGTTCGTATATAGAGAAGGAAAGGCACCGATGGGGAGAGCAAGTAACAACCACCAGATTTACGCAGCGGTTAATAACCGCCAGGCCGAACATCAATCCACCATAGTGGAGTCATCAGGTACGCTAAATCATATCAATGTTAGGATTTTGTTTGATTCTGGTGCGATAGATAGTTTCATTTCACCATCTGCATTAGAAAAGAGTGGGTTGGCAGCCTACGAGCACGATGACTTTAAACAAGTCGAGATGGCTTTGGGGGAAAAACAAGCTGTAGGACTTAGTGTCGATAATTGTATAGTAGACCTAGGAGTGTGCACTACTAGGTTGAAGGTATACGTCACTGCTCTTGGGGCATATGACCTAATCATTGGAATGGATTGGTTAGCAGCTCATCTAGATTTGGTAGATTGTTTCCCAAAGAAGGTGCTTTGTGTCAATGATGAAGGAAAAATGGTAGAGATCTAGGGTGTACAGAGAAAAGTGTCATTACTCTTTATATCAACTATGAAGGTCAAGCGATTCTTGAGACAAGGGTGTTGACTTTATGTAGTGGAAGCAGTGAATGAAAGGAAGGGACCCTCATTGGGTCAGTACCCGGTATTGTCATAATTTTAGGATGTTTTTCCGAATGAGTTACCAGGGTTACCTCCTGAGAGGGAGCTTGATTTTACTATTGAGCTCAAACCTGGTGCAGAACCAATGTATAAGACTCCGTATTGGATGACGGCACCAGAACTTTGCGAATTGAAAATGCAGTTGAAGGAGTTACTAGACTTAGGGCTAGTAAGGCCTAGTGTCTCACCTTGGGGCGCACTGGTAATTTTTGTAAAGAAGAAGGATGGATCCTTACGACTGTGTATAGACTACAGGGACTTGAACCATGCTACAGTGAAAAATAGGTACCCAATGCCACGAATAGATGACCTCTTTGATCAGATGAAAGGAGCAACAATATTCTCAAATATCGATTTGCGATCCAGGTATCATCAGTTAAAGATTAAGGAAGGTGATATCCCAAAAACTTCCTTTTGAACTCGGTTTGGACATTACGAGTTTGTTGTGGTACCTTTTGGATTGACCAATGTGCCAACAATATTCATGAGCCTCATGAACGGCATATTCTGGAAGTACTTAGATCGATTTGTATAAGTTTTTCTAGATGACATACTCATCTATTCCAAAAATGAAAGGGAACATGAGGAGCACTTGCGAATAGTGTTGTGTTGCCTTAGAGAGAACCAATTGTATGGGAAGTTGTCAAAGTGTTCCTTCTTCCAGAAAGAGATCCACTATTTAGGTCATATAATTTCTGGCAAAGGAATCTCTATGGACCCAGAAAAGGTAAAGGCCATTATGGGATGGCCAGTGTCGAAAAATACCCATGAGGTGAGAAGCTTCATGGGGCTAGCAGGTTATTACCGGAGATTTGTGGAGGGATTCTCAAAAATAGCGAAACCCATTACCACTTTGCAATGCAAGGGGGTCAGGTATGAATGGACAAAAGTATGTGATAGTGCGTTCATTGAGCTTAAGAGGTTACTAACTAGTACGCCAATTCTACGAGTGCCAGATATGGAAAAGGACTTCATGGTCTGCACGGATGCCTCGAAACAAGGGTTTGGGGCCGTGCTAATGAAGGATGGAGGAGTGATAGCTTATGCGTCAAGGAAGTTGAAGAAGAATGAAGAGTTATACGTGACTCATGATTTAGATTGGGCAGCTGTAATGCTAGCTCTGAAACTTTGGAGGCACTATCTTGTGGGGCGAAACTTTGAGCTCAAAACAGACCATCAAAGTTTAAAACATCTCTTCACTCAAAGAGATCTAAATGCCAGGCAAAGGTGATGGAGTGAGTTTATGAGTGAGTATGATTTTGGTATTTCATATATAAAGGGAAGAGAAAATGTGGTCGCAGATGCCTTGAGTAGGAGACCACGTATCTTCTCCTTGGTAACCTTAAAGGTCAATTTGAGGGAACATGTGTTGACACAACTACTAGGAGATAGTTGGTATTTAAAGGTTACTTCAAACCTCCAGAGTGGGAGGCAGTTAAACCCAAAGTATGAAGGATATAATCTAGAAATAGACGGATTGTTAAGATATCGAGGAAGGATGTACATCCTGGAGAATGGGGATATTCGAAGCATCATACTGAAGGAAGCCCATAGAGCACTTTATTGCGCACATCCGGGCATGAAGAAGATGTACGCAGATATGAATAAAATCTTCTTTTGGGTAAGCATGAAGCGTGATGTAGTCCATTTCGTCGCCAGATGCCTAGAGTGTCAACAAGTGAAAGCCGACCACCATCACCCGGCAGGCCTCCTACAACCACATGATATCCCTATGTCCAAGTGGGAAGTCATCTCTATGGATTTTGTTGTAGGGTTTCCGCTCACATCTCATAGATACAATGTCATTCTTGTGATAGTGGATAAGTTAACCAAGAGTGCTCATTTCATTCCGGTTAGAGACACTTACGATGTTACTGATGTGGCATGAGTGTTCATAAGCAAGGTTATCCATTTGCATAGGATACCTAAGAAGATCATTTCAAATAGGGACTCCAGATTCACTTCTAGGTTTTGGACAAGTTTACAATCAGGGTTGGGGACTCAATTGAACTTAAGCACAACTTATCATCATGAAACAGATGGGAAAACTGAGAGAGTAAATCAATTCATGGAAAATATGCTTAAGATGTATGTAATGGATAATCAAATCCAATGGGAGAAGTACCTACCTTTGGTAGAGTTTGCCTACAATAATAGTTATCATAGTTCCATCGGAATGCCACCCTACAAAGCTTTGTATGGAAGTCCATGTAGAACGCCATTGAGTTGGGATAGACTAGAAGACCAAGTAACAGTTGGGCCAGAATTGATTCAGGAAATGGAGGAACAGGTGATTCAGATCAGGCAGAGACTAAAGGAAGCACAGGATAGACAGAAAAGTTATGCGGATGCACACAGGATCGACCGAAGTTATGAAGTGGGAGACCAAGTTTTCATTCGTATCAGGCCTAATAAGAGTACCATATGGTTCGGGAAGGGGACAAAGTTGTCACCTCGGTTTATAGGGCCATTCAAGATCCAAGAGAAAATTGGACCCGTTGCCCATCGTCTCGTATTGCCACCCCACTTGCATAAAAATCATAATGTATTTCATGTATATGTTTTATGTCATTACGTTGCTGATGAATCACATAAACTAAATTGGAAAGAATTGTAGGTATCAGACGTGGGAACCCTCACGGTAGAAACGTTATGCATATTGGACCGTAGAGTCTGACAACTCAGGAACTGTCTAGTAGACCAAGTTAAGGTCCAGTGGGACAAGTATAGTCCAGGATCTGCTACTTGGGAAGACGTCGAGACACTACGATGAAACTGTCCCTCACTATTTTGACCACCTCAAGAACATGTTTCCCGAGGGTGGGGTGTATGTAACACCACTTTTGACTTAGACAGCTAGGATTACCTGAGGCCTATACACTTTATTTCCTAGTCACAGTGAAACTATTAAGTGATACACTTAAACTTTAAACTTATGAACTACAATGAATGTTTAAGTGTTATTAATGATGATGCATGTAATGCGATATATTATGTGAATGTAAATTTTACAAATGTTTAAATGTTATTGATGATGATGTATATGATGCAACATATTGTGAGAAAGTGAAATTAATGAATGTTTAAATACTATTAGAATGATGTTGGATACGATGAAATCTATTTTGGGTAAATGATGATCTTGTGAATGGGTGACGAGTTTGAATTATGGGATATCATGAAATCTAATTCTAATGGGAAAAAATTGATGTTAATGTATCGGTACAGGGATACCAAATTGAAATGATGATAGTATGCAATTACATGATGATCATGCATAAGAATGTATGAGTTTGTGTTACAGACTAATCTGCAGGTTATGGTCTATGAAATAGCCAAGAGATAATGATGATGAAAGTGGATATCAGGACCACTAACCGAGAAACATTATGGTATGAATAATGTATGTGAAATTTATATTGATTTGGATGCATGATTTTGATACTGACACTACCCAAAACCGAATAAACGATGACAAAACCTCCAACAACATGGTGCCCCTGTATGGTCCATTGTAGGGTGTTGACCCTAGTTCTGTTAGGAGGGGTGGAGGCATTTCCCACCGTGTATCCTCCATTGTAGGGTGTTGACCCTAGTTCTGTTAGGAGGGGTGGAGGAATTTCCCACCGTGTATCCTCCATTGTAGGGTGTTGACCCTAGTTCTGTTAGGAGGGGTGGAGGCATTTCCCACCATGTATCCTCCATTGTAGGGTGTTGACCTTGGTTCTGTTAGGAGGGGTGGAGGTGTTTCCCACCGTGTATCCTCCATTGTAGGGCATGGAACCTAGATATGATTAGGAGGGGTGGAGGCATTACCCATCGTGTATCCTCTGAAACTTGAAGTCATGGGAGACCGGTGCTAGTTCACGCTCCCCAAGACGTGTGATGATGACTGTCAGTTGCCTGCTAGGGAAGCTTGGTTGAGATAGCGACACTTCCACTTACGGGTTCTATTTGGAGTTATGTCAATATAGTTGATGCTCCAAGATAGTCTAGCAGAGGAAGGATAGGAATGGAGATGGAAGTAGGTTAGGGAGGAAGGATGAGTAGTAATAGTTGAGACAATATGGAGATCTGTCTTGTGGTGGAATTTGATGTCGTCCCTTCAAAAAAAAAAGAAATGTGTATATATGAATATTCATTATTATGTAACTAAACCACAGTTATTTAAAAAAAAATTGTTGAACCGGATAATTGTAATTAAAAAATTTCTCAAACAATTGATTGGTTGTTGTCTTTTATAAAAGACTAGTCTTGTTGACTGGATTGAATGCATACATAAATTACTAAAGGATGACAGTTTTGATTATTAGTACATGCACGAGATTTGCATGTACTAGCTACACATGCATTTCTTGTACATATACACTAGTATGTATGAGCTTTCTTGACTTATTGTTAATGTCAGTTACTTGTTATGAATGTGTGAACCATGTTTCTTTTCCTTTGTACCATAAGATACCTTAACTTCGGGACAAAGTTTCCTGAAGGGTGGGTGTATGTAATGACCCTAATTGGATAAATGTTTAAGAATTATAAAGTAAAACTAATTAGGGGATTAATTGTGTTAACAAGGTATTAATTAAACAAAGATGATTTAATGATATTAATTAAGTGAGTTACTAATTAATTAAAGGATATAATTGTGATTAATTAATTAATAATTTAACTACAGATTACCTTTGATGACATGAGTAATAAATTTAAGAGATTAATAATATATGTTATAAATGGTTACATACCTAACAAGGGATAAGCTGTTAGTCCTGAGAAGATAAAACATTAAAGGAAGGATCAGGGACGGGGGACGAGGGCAGGTAAGGGAGTAAAGGCAGGAGTCAGTGTAGGAGGAATAAGGGAGGAAAGGAGGTTGAGGTGAGGGACATTGGATGAAGGAGGCGGAGGATGGATTTGGGGAGGACTGTGAGATTTGCAGGGAGCAGTAGAGTTCTAGCTGGGGCACTTTTGATCAGTTGAGGCACCGGGTTGCTAGAGGTTTTGGGCATGGGGGCCAGGATATCCATAGATATCCTGGAGCTAGGTAGTTTTCCTAGTTGGCAGGGAGGACAATAGGTTTGGGCAGTTATTCTTTGTTTGTGGCTGGGTTGGTCTGTGTATCAGGTAGCAGGAAGACAACAACAAGGCAACAAGGCAACAAAAATTAGCATCAGAACCAGGTAATTTGTTAAACTATGTGTTTATTTCATTCATCCATGAAATCATTATTCATTGATA
>CBVK0102114711.1:0-23176 GCA_900067695.1 Picea abies
ACTAAAGTTGCTATTATAAAGATTGTTGTTATGTTATGAAGTTATTATCTCAGTTCATGAAATAAATTGCTTATGGAAGTAAATGATGTTTATAACTATTTGGTTGTTACATTTATGCTGCTCATGTTTAAGTAAAACCTCATTAATTTTTATGTGTTTGAAACTTGATCCTATTTCCCAAGCACATACAAATTACACTTGAAAATTTTAAGAGATTCAAGCCTTCTTCATTTTCAGATCAACACAATCTTCGATTATGAATTTATTCAACATTTCCTTGATATATTTGGTCTAAGAAATGAATAGGCCTTTGTTGGATTGAGAAATATGTAACCCTAGAAAGAATGATAATTCTCCAAGCATGGACATCTCAAATTCTTTTTGCATTTTTTCCGCAAACTTTTGGCACATTCTATTATCATTAATTCCAAATATGGTCTTTGTTTTCTGATAATTCAAATCTTTCTGGTTGTTCAATATATACTTCTTCTTCTAAATTTCCATTTAGAAATGTCGATTTGACATCCTTTTGATTGATTTTGAATTTCTAGAAACACGCAAAAGCCCAAAACATTCTTATTTCTTCTAATCTTGCAATTGGAGAGAAGGTTTCTTCAAAGTCAATACCCTCAACCTGAGCATACCCTTTACAAACCAATCTTTCTTTATTTCTTACTACTTGTACATCTTCATTCAATTTGTTTCTAAAGACCCATTTGGTGCCAATCACATTCTTGTCTTTTGGTTTGGGCACAAGTTCTCATGTCTCACTCTTCTCAATCTGATTTAGTTCTTCTTTCATAGCATTAACCCTATGCTTATCTTCACTAGCTTGAACAAAGTTCTTGGGCTCTATTTTAGATAGAAAAGAAAAGTTCAATCTTTTTCTAGTATGAAATTTTGTATCTATATCACCAAGAATATGATTTTCTGGATGATGCTTTTGAACAAATTTGGATGGTGTCTTTGGATCTTGGTGTTCTATTTATTATTTTTCTCTCTTTTCTTCTTCCTTTTCTCGTTCTCAGTAGATTGTCTCCTCTGGATATTCATTTTTTTGTGACTTTTCCTTTTGAGGTATTTATTCATCCATTCTTACATAAATACTATCTATAACTTTGTGTAGTCTTTTGTTGTAGCATTTGTAATCCTTGCTTCTAGATGCATAGCCAAGAAATATAGATTCATTTATTTTGGAATCAAACTTGCCTAAATTATATTCATTTTTCTTTATATAGCACTTTCTTTGAAGTATTTGATTGTAGTTGGTCTACCTTTCCATAATTCATAAGGTGTCTTGTTGTTGTTCAATCTAATTTATGCTCTATTCAAAATGTAAATTGTTGTGCTAACTGCTTCTCTCCAAAAGGTGTCTGGTGGTTTAGCTTAATTCAACATTGTTTTATCCATTTCTTATACACTTATGCTTTACCTTTCTATAATCCATTTTGCTGTGGAGTCCTTGCTGTTGAAAAATATCTCTTTATTCCATGATCCTCATAGAATTCCTCAAATTCATAAGAGATAAAATCACCTCCTCTATCTGATCTTAAGCACTTGATTTTTAAATCAATCGCATTTTCAAATAGGGATTTGAAAGATTTAAACTTCTCAAATGCTTCAAATTTTTCTTTAAGAAATGTAACCCATGTCATTATTGTGTAATAATCAATAAGTAACATAAAATAATTCTCACATTCTAAAGTTTGTGTTCTTGTTGGCTCGTAGAGGTCTATGTGTACAAGTTCCAATGGCTTTGATGTTGGGTACTTATTTTTTTTGAAACTAACTCTTTTCTACTTCCCATGCTGACATGGATTGCAAATAGTGTCGATAGGTTTTGATATCCATGA
This sequence comes from Picea abies, assembly GCA_900067695.1. Taxonomy (NCBI): domain Eukaryota; kingdom Viridiplantae; phylum Streptophyta; class Pinopsida; order Pinales; family Pinaceae; genus Picea; species Picea abies. The sequence continues at coordinate 1,854 of CBVK0102114711.1, forward strand.
CACATCTCTTATTTCTCATGTCTTGCCGAGTTTTACTAGATTGTCAAAGTTTATATGACCCATCCTTCTATGCCATAACCAACTTTCATTTACTTGTCCCATACGCCATTTTCCTCCTTTGAATTCATCTAGAATGTATACATTGCTTGGGGTTCTATTTGCATTTGCCACTAATCTTCCTGAAATGTTTTGTATAGGAGAATTTATTATGCTATCTCTACAGTCACATGCTACATGTTATAACACTTATAACATTCAATATTATAATCAAGTAAGGGAGTAAATGAATTGTAGTTTCTATCAACAAACCCATGATAACTTTTGGTTTTGTTGCTCACATAATCATTTTTTGAGGTATTATAAGAACCTCTATTTATATATATCTCATATGATCACTTATCGCATAAGCTCTACAATCTAATTTTTTATGACCAAAATTATTGCAAGAAAAATAATAGTCAAGAAATGTATTTTGGTACTGGGTTCTGAAAGGCCTTCTTGGTGGAACAACCACTACAAGGAAAGACCTTTTAGTGGAGGTTATAACAGAGGTTTCTAGTGTTACAAAATTGGAAAAAATTGTCAAAGATAACCTCCACTACAACATCTGTTTTCGATAGTGGATGTTTTTGCGGATACTATAATGGAACTTGATTATAGCTAAAAAAATATGGGTGGCCCGAGGTGTTAGTAGATGTTTAAAAATCAATGTGTTTTTATGAGGTACATGCACTGGTGCATACATACACGTAACACATTGTTGTACTACACTTAAAGTCAAGCACCAGGGTAGTAAAATATTCAAGCATTGAGGTAGTAAAAGATTTAAGCATCAGGGCATTTGTCTTATAAGCACCGGGGCTTTAACATTAAAACACACCATGAGAGTTAAAAATAATTCAGCACTGGGGATTTCTGCTTAGAAATCACCGATGCATTATTAATAAAAAGAAACCACTACATTATTAATAAGAAGGCACCGATGTTGTATAAAATAATATGCACTGGTGCGTTACCTAGAAACCCCCCCCCTCCCCCCCGATGCATTAAAAATAAAAAGCACCGATGCTTTTTAGTAAAAAACAAGGGACGATGCTTATCAATAACAAAAAAGAATCGATGTGTATTAATAACACAAACACATTGTTTCTTATTAATAATCCTAAATCACTGGTGCTCACTAATAACACAAAAAACACGGATGCTTCGTGTACGCTTAACACACAGAAGGCCAATTTTTTAATGTAATTTTGCGGTATTAAATAAATATTGAAACCAATGCTAATTGATTACATAAAAGCACTGGTGCACATTACTTATGAAACACACTGAGGCATTTTAATATTAAATGCACCGATGAGATTAATAATTAAAATACATTGAGAAACATCAACCTATGATAGTGCAATTATCGTTATTTTTTAATTCCAAAATTTATCAAAAAATTTACATATATCTTATATTTCGATTAGTGAATTTGGATATGATGTTTGGATTAATTTGTTATATCATTGGATTTTGGATCTCTTCATTATAATATTTAGTCATTCATATATTTAATCAATGATGTAACATTTCACAAAACAATAGAATAAATTAAAACATATTTTATTATATGAGTAAGAGGGTATTTGCCATACAAAATGAGACACTTATCGATAATCCCTTGTCTTTCAATTGGGACACTATGTCCATTACATTAAACAAAAATGTTTGATTTTCACAAATAATTATTTCAAAAAAATACAATTGCAGCTTGCATTAATATCCAAATATATTGGTCATCATTCTTCACTGGAATTTCTATTAGTGCTCAAGCTACTTTTATGTCTTGGGTTATTTTTTTGAATGTTTGGTTGATTTCCTCGATTGTTTTCATCTTCTTTCAGTGCCATCTACAAACATAAAAATAAACTATAATGAGTCTATCTACATTGGTGAGAATAATGAAAATTGAAATAAATAATATACATGAATGTAAATTTAAAAGTAACATACTTGCAAAGCAAGAATTGACTCATGAATCATACACGTATGTTCAAAATAAAATCTCATGCCTTGTTTCAACAATTCTTTTGTTGACTCAGTTCCATAATTTGTTTCTTGCAAGTTTTATACCCCATATAATTCATGGATTTAATATAAAGTATTATTTTTGTTTCATTAATTATAAAATGATAGAAGTAAAACAACATAGATTATACTTACAAATTCCACAATTAATTTTTGATATGCCAACATATACTTACAACCCTTAATTAACCCAATGTCAATCAATTTTTCTGATGACTCTTCTTTGTATGTTAGCACCTGTTTGAAGACATTCAAGGATGGCTGCTGTAAAACAACTTAAAATATACAAAACAAAAACCTTAAGTTGTTATAAGGAAATAGCAATTACCCACAAAATTTTCTATCAACCCTTTTCTTTCTTGTTGTCCAGTTTTATGTGCATAATGAATACCATTTTATTTTCTTTTCTGTAAGAGAATATTTGAAAATTAATATTTAATGCTAAATTAATTATTTATACCTAATAGAAAAATTCAATGATTACATACATTTGAAGCATGTTGTTGTTGAGATGACTCCTCCTGCAATGCAATTATGTCCATTTCTTTGACCATCTCCTTATACACATTTTTGGACATTCCTACTTGTTATCGCACAATTTGTACTTACCCAAAGCCTAAGGTAAGTAAAATGAAAAATTGGTGTAACATGGGGTGACATATCACTGTCACCTTAGTAAGAGACCCCTTTCTGTTTAGGAGCATATCAAATTTACCCCAAGGGAGACATCCCCAGTGACCTAAAGGGATAATAAAACTAAGGCAAGGATGCAAGAAAATCCCCCTCTCACTGATCACTCAAGTCAAAAGGTTCTTAAGTTCTTTAAGGGATGAAGCAACGACAAAAATGAGTGTACTTTCCCAGAACAAGATAACAAAGAAAATATGGAAGCTTTCAAGTACAAAAAATAATGTTAGTGCTTCATAAGACCATGAACCTTCAAAAAATAGGCTAGATGATATAAAATTGCAGCAATGTAATAGTTTAAAACAACAATAAGTATTTTGTAACAACCACAAAAAATATGCCTTGAAATTTCTTGAAAAAGACAAGAAAATGTAGCTTTAACTAGGCAGAATGATAATTAATTGTCACAAGCAAATTTGCCAATGTATTGTAAGTTTTAAACTTGTGAAGTAAAATGAAGCATATAGATTCTTAATCAAAACATAATTTAATCAATGGTTCATACACATAGTACATAGAGATTTTATACTAAAAACCCTCAACCGGGAAAACCTGTCTTATATTCATTATTTCGAATTTCACCATTCACCATAAAATATATACAATGTTTTTAGGTATTCTGTAGATACCAAAACCCTAATCCCTTAATCTGGGATTAATTTAGAAAACCGCTAAAAATAGCAAAATCCGCTAAAAATAGAAAAAACCGCCCAAAGGTCTTTGTGAAATCCAGAAGGGCCAAGACCGAGGGATCGTCAGACACAGTTGTTGAATCTGACACACCCACCCACACACACATGCAAAGAATATAAAACATACCCAACATTCTCCCACTTGTTGTTTTCTTTGCATCTAGGGATCCACAAGATTATATATAGTCAACAATCCAAGGCAACAATGCCCATTGTTACTCTACACTAGGAGAAATTTTCTGTGCTCACAGACTTTGTCAATGAATCTACAACATTCTTCAAAGTGTCAAATTTTTCCAGTAACACTTTCTTTTCCTCAACCATGTCTCTCACAAAGTGATATTGAACATCAATATGTTTTTTCTTCAAATTATAAGTTGGGTTCTTTGCCAGGAAGATTCCACTCTGTCTGTCACAATCAAATCTCACTACTTGTTGTACCAACCCAATACTTGAACACAAACTCTGTAACCATACTGCTTCCTTGCTTGCATGAGTGGCTGCCATGTATTCAACTTCTGTAGTTGAGAGTGCCACTACAACCTGTCTTTTGCTCATCCAACTGATTTCTCCTCCAAATAGGTTAAACACATACCCACTTGTAGATCTTCTGTGATCCATATCTCCAGCCTAGTCTACATCAACAAAGCCATGTATGCCCACCACTTTTTCCAATCCTATTCTTTCTTGGTAACACAATCCATAATTGGTAGTGCCACGCAAATACCTGAAGACCCTATTTATTGTTGTCCAATGCTCCTTCCCTGGTTTTGACATATACCTACTCAAAACTCCCACTGTATGTGCAATGTCCAGTCTAGTACATACCATTGCATACATCAAACTGCCAACTACACTGGCATGTGGAACATGGGACATGTCCTCTTCTTTTTTATGTGTCTTGGGACACTGATCTGCAGATAACTTTACACCTATAGGAATAGGAACCTTGACCGGTTTACTTCCATGCATATTAAACCTCTGCAATATCGTCTCAACATATTTTCTTTGATTCAACCAGAGTTTCTTGTTTGCGCGATCTCTTTTAATCTCCATTCCCAAAATGAAGTTAGTAGCATCGATATCCTTCATGTCAAATTTGGAGGATAGCTGCAATTTCACCTCCTTGATAACATCCATGTTATTTCCTACCAACAACATGTCATCAACATACAACACTACATAAATGAAGTGATTATCAACCTATTTGGAATTTACATAGTGATCAGCCCTGCTTCTTACAAATCCCAATCCAAGGATGTATGTTTCAAACTTTTGGTACCACATCCTAGGTGATTGCTTCAGACCATATAGTGACTTCTTTAGCTTACAGACCAACTCTTTCTTTCCCTTCACTACAAATCCTTTTGGCTGCTTCATGTAGATTTCTTCTTCCAGATCCCCATGTAGGAATGATATCTTCACATCCATTTGTTCCACTTCAAGATCAAAAGCATTATAAATAGATAAAATAAATCTTATAGAATTTAACTTAGCAACAAGAGAAAAAACCTCACCAATGTCAATTTCCTCTACCTGGGAATAACCTTTTGCTACTAACCGAGCTTTGTATTTCTCCACTTTACCTTTTGCATTAAACTTCTTCTTAAACAACCATTTTCTACCAACATATTTTCTTCCATCTGGAAAATCAACTATATCTCATGCCTCATTCTTATCCAAGGCATCCATTTCTTCAACCATGGCCTTCTTCCAGAGTTTACTATCCTTTGAATTCACTGCTTCCCTGACAGTTCTGGGATCATCATTAGTAATAGATAAAGAAAAATTGGAACGGAAATCAGGTGGACTATACATTTCTATTTTCCTTTTATCTCTCATTGATCTCCTCAATACTGGGGTATGAGGTTCTTCTTCTTCTTCTTCTATTTCCTCTTCTTAAGATGATTCAGATTTTGCATCATCCAACTCAAGCTCTATTTTCTCAGGTTCATCTTGCAATGGTAGGAATTCCTGTTTGGACACATTTTTTACCTCTCTGAAAACAACATCTCGACTGTAAACAATCTTCTTGGTTTCTGGGTTCCAAAGATTATAACCTTTCACACCATATTTATAACCAATAAAGATACATTTTTTAGCCTTTTTATCCAGCTTACTCCTATTTTCCTTTGGAACATGTACATAAGCATCACAACCAAACACTCTAAGATGTTGAAGAGAGGGTTTCATTCTAGACCATACCTCATGTGGAGTTTTATCATCCAATGCTGATGAAGGTGATCGATTGACTAGGTAACATGTTGTACCCACTGCCTCTGCCCATAATTTCTTTCCTAACCTGACACCGCTGAGCATACTCCTTGCTTTTTCCATCAGTGTCATGTTCATCCTTTCTACAACTCCATTATGCTGAGGAGTGTTATCGGGTAAATCGGTGAATGTGGACATAGACTAATCCCCCTAGATCCACCTAGATCTAGAACAAAACATGATAGGATATGGTGCTTTCCCTAAGCTCTAATCATCAAATTTACTACTGAACAAAAAATGACAGACATACCTTTAAATGTCAATTCCTTATGTCTTTGTTGTTCCTTTTTTTCTCCGGTGCTCTTGTGATACTGATCCTATAGTGAGACACAAACTAACCAAAGTGATGGAAGTAGAAGTATACTCAAAGACAACCTATGCATATGATCAAGGAATTATGCAATAAAATAAAGATAATTCTATGGGAAATAAACATGCCACTGTATTATATTAATAATAGGAAGAGAGATTAGAACTAGATGCCTTGATGTCATAAGGTTCCTACCAACAATCACTTGCTTCCCACACACTTCTGATCCAAGAATTCTGAGACTATAGATGTGACATCTATCTTGACAAAAACAAAGCTCAAAGCCACTCTAACCAAGATAATAATTCCAAGCCAAATCCAACTAACACTCTCCATGAGAGCTCCTCTCCTTTTATAAGTTGAAGAGGATAAGGTGAGGAGGTTAGGATGATCCCACTAAATCATAAAAGAGAGTAAGATCCAAACCATTCAAAGGCCACCTCACCATAGAATCTTATCCTTCTAGAAGCATTGAGAAAATGCTCATTTTTCCCACATACGAAGGTCGTCGTGTCCTAGCTATAGTGCAGCTTGCAGAAATTCTGTGCCCTAGCTATAGTGTAGCCTGTGGAAATCGGGTATTTCCGCACCCCAACTATGGTGCAGCCCGCAGAAATCCTCCAAAATAGGGTTTTTACAAAGGAAAATACAATTTCTTTTCTCAGGTAAAGTTCTTCTCCCTTCTTTCTTTAGGAATTGAGGCCACTGACCCCTCTGAAGGCAACATATAGGTTTACATCATTAACGATCTTGAGGGTGATAAAAATAATGTGTAACAGAGAGCCCCCCAAAGTATGAAGTTATAACAGAGTGATAACTGAAATACTTTGTCGAGTGTGTGTAGGGAACACAGAACATGTCGGTCGGAAACCTGTCAACAAACAAGGAAATACTTTACAATAATATATCATCACTGAGGTAGGCATTCCCATACTTAGAATACAAATGAATCAAAGCATAAATGTCGACATGCGAAGATCCATGTCAAGTAATACAGGTCATGGCCACCAAACATACACCGTGGATCCATGCCATTATGACTCAAATTTGAACATAGCCACCAAAAATACATTGTGGATCTGTGTTAAACACTCAAATTTGAACATAACCATGAGACATACAATGTGGATTTATGAAACAGTACAAACTGAATATACTCCAACGCAACCTGAATCTGTGAGAAAAGATTCAGGGTCTTCATCTCCACCACTCTATAGTACAAATCTAGCCATGTGATTATAGGTGTTGAAGTCGAACATGGTAGAAACCACTTGATTACAGGTCATTAGTGTATACCATTAACAAGTGAAAGGGAAATCACCATTAATGTTAATAAATCCCAAGGTACACTAGTACAATCCAACGAATGTGAATCAATGAGCCGAAGTCGAACACTCGATGAAATTTCTCGATTAGAGGTCAATAATGAAAACCCACTGTCGAAAGTGAGGAAACCTGCCATTGAGGCATGCAAGTTCCAAGGTACCAATTAGTTTCTAAGTCTGATTTCTGGATAATGAGTTGAAGTCGACAAAAAAAGAATCGTCATAGGAGGGCCTTATTATATCCCCCATTAATGACACAAAACGGGTAACAAGATTTGATATAGATCAGAGTAACAAGTGATTCAGGAATGACTCAGGGATGACCAACGCAATAGAAGGATTTCAGGGTTGAACTTCTCTTTGAACATATTGACGACACGATAAATGTCTTGGAAACACTGACTCAACAACATGGATCATAGACCAATTTGTAATATTATAAAGGAGTATGATCAAGATACAAGCGGATTTTCCAACCTAGAAACAAAGCGAGTGAAAGGGTGTCATGTTCAAAAGTGACTCTTCCATGGAATACAGGTTTAGACACATTTCTTTCCCAATCCCCCCCCCACCATTTCTGGCGAGTACCTCTTTATTTTTATGCAAGCTTGAGGAGGATAACATATGCTTGTAATGTAAGCCCATCCTTCGAATGAGTCCCTTAGAGTATTTTTAATGAACCCTAGGAAGGAGTGGTTCGGTCCCATATGGGCCTTTCGATGTTTGTTTAATGAGTCAAAAGATAGAAAACTCAGGGGTTTTTCATATTTAGAGAGTTTAAAAAACACTTAAATAGAACTCTCTCAGTTTCTTTTTCCTAAGTTAGTCTGATGAGACCGAAAAATAGATAAACTATTGCTCAACAAACATTTTCTTCAAATACTTTTACGAGCGTGAAAAGAACAAGGTCGCTCGACAATCTTTTCATATTTAGAGAGTCCGAAAAGAGATTAAAGGGAACTCCAGGGGGTTCCTTTTTCGTATAAACTTTACGAGTCTGAAAAAGTGATAAACGTATAATCGGTTACATTCTCATTGATTTACGAGAACGAGAAAGAACAAATACTAAGCTCGATAACTTATTCTCATGTATTTATGAGCATGAGAAAGAACAAAGACTAAGCTCGAGATTGTTTTTATTTTTTACGCTAGCTTTAAAACAAAACAAAACTATGCCAGGGATAGATTTTATTTTTACACAAGCTTAAAAACTAAACAAAAAAAAAATGCTTGGGTTTGGTTTCATTTTTACACAATCTTGAACCAGAGGAAACTATTCTTGAGGTAGGTGGTTTCATTTTTACACAAGCTTGAACCATAGAAAACTATGCTTGAACTTCCCAACACATAACAAAGGTATGGTCGGTAGTTATCCCCTAGTTTAAGAAGCTAGCGACTCAACTTCAGCATGAAGTCTAGAGGCTGAAAGCATTGCCCCCCAAGCTTCGTTTCGTCCAACTGCAAAGGTGGAGGAAAGGAAGCTTCAAATACTAGACGAAGGACTTGACTCAATAGAGAGAGGGAATAAATCTATTTCATTTTTTAACGAGCTTGCCATAGAGAAGAAAAACTATGCTCGAGAATCCAGGTTCAATCCCTAGACCTTTGTTTTATTTTTTAATGAGTTGGACACAGAAACATGAACTATGTTCATAACCTCTGTTTCATTTTTTAACGAGGTTTCTGCAGAGATGTAAAACTATCCTCGTAGCTGGTTTCATTTTTTAACGATCTTGAAATCAAAAAACCATGCTCAAAGATGGTTTCATTTTTTAATGAGGTTGAAATCAGAAAACCATGCTCAAAGATGGTTTCATTTTTTAATGAGCTTCAAATAAGAAAACCATGCTCATAACCTCTGTTTGATCATGGCTTCCAAGTGGACAATGCTTCGGAAGGACACCATGTCAAAGGACAAAACTCGATCATGGATTCCAAGACATCTTCACTTGACAGAAGAAACACACTCTGGAAGGAACACATGTCAAGGGTCGCGATAGGGTGAGGAGGTCAGGCTCCAATATCCCTACCAAAGAGATCACTATGTCAACTACTAGATCCAAATCATCAGAAGTTGAAGTCATGGGAGACAACGCCACATAATTAACATGTGGCGGGGGAGATACTGTTTGCATATAAGAACTACTAAGGGAGGTAATCCAATGAGGACCGATGAATGAAAGTTGATCAATGGTAACAATTCTTCCATCGTGAGGGAAAGCAATCACATGAAAAATAGTGGAAAAAATAAATTTCATGGCATAGACATAATCTCTCCCAATGAGTAAAGCAAAATCCAAGGGATCTTGGACTACCATGACATCAATAAAGACAGTTTTCCCTCCCAAAGTTACAGGAAACTAAGGAAGGGTCCCTAAAGGTTGATTGGTTCTTCTATTAAAAGATAACAGATTCTGCATAATTCGAGCAAGCTAAGGACAACCCAAAGCTTGTCAAACAAATGAGGACACAATACTAACAGACGCACCTTCATGTATCAACGTCTGAGGAATGTCTCGAACACAAACTTGCACTGTAATCTGGAAAGGAATGTGAGAGGGAAGACACGGTCCAGTTAGCACACCCCAATCAAAACGGATGGCCTCATTACTTGGAGGGGGTTCCACGGGAGAAGGAGGAATACCACCCGACACGGTAGAGTCTGTATCAACGAGAAAAACATGGGCAGTATTAGGTTTACTCTTGAGCGGGAGAGTAGGATCGACCGATAGCGAGATCAGATCGACCACTTGAGTTTCATTCTCCAAGGGGAGAATGGGGTCGACCGATGGAAACGGATCAACTGCTTGGGTTTCACTCTCTAGAGGGAGAGTGGGATCGACCAAGGATGGGATCAGATCGATCACTTTGTCAAATGGTCAACTAAGGACGTGACCAGATTGAGCACTTGATCAACTGGACTGACTGATGAAGGGGACATATTGATCGTTCCATCAACTATGGGTGGGTCGAGAGTAAGCTTGTGATAAGAAGATGGAAGTTGAGGTTGTGAAACAGTCATGTCTTCTAGGAATTTTGAGGCTTCTTCCATACAAGGACAAAGTTGAGTTGGATGACTCCCTTTGCATAGCATACACGGGAACTTGACTCTACTTATCTTCTTCCCAACTATATCGTGACTAGTTGACGGGAGGTCATCAACATGTTGTTCAGAGGCTAATGACATGGGTTGGCAAGGGTGTGTAGAACATGCTTCTATAACCTTGGATAGACCAAGGCAATCTTTAAGAAGATGGTTACCCTTACAAAGCCTGCAAGGGTACTTGGGTTTATGGGTTGTTTTGGTTTTCTTGGCATCATCAACACTCCCAACATGATCAACAATAACTGGTTTCTTGCCAACATGTCTGGCAGTGGTTGGAAGTGTGAATCCTTACTTATTTTTCTTCTTTTTATTCTTCATCTTCTTCTTCTTCTTAGCCACTGGGTTACTAGCTTCAGAGCTTTCACTTAGCGAAGAAGATGAAATGGAAGGAGACCTTACAAGTGAAGAAGGTGAAGAATATCTTACTGGTGAAGAGGGCAAAGGATCAACATGAGTTTGATGTTCTTGGTGTAAGGTGCTTACAAATGAAGAACTAACTACATTCGGGATTACCTGAGTGGAAAACAACCATACCAGTAATCCAATTGTGAGACTTGGAAGGCTCAAAGTAGCGATGTGAGGAGGACCAATGTTTCTATAGGAAGGAAAAATAAAAGGTTCCCCTGGCAAAGGGGTTCCTTCATTGGTCATTCTAGGAACTGACACCATTAAAACAAAAATCCAATCTAGAGTCTGCTAGGGAAAACAAGCAGCACACACTAAAAATCTAGTAAGAAAGCAAGCAAACAAAACCTTCTTGCAATGAACGCACTAGTTGGTGATGAAATCCAACGTCACGGGAACAAAGTAAGAAGGGGATGAGATAGAGCGGGTGGAAAAGTTACGTTGACAACTTTCTTAACAGACTTACACCCTGGTGCAAGCTCCCACACATAAATGTGGGTATACCCTCCAAGGAGCCCGAGTGAGTTTGGTCAACGTCAATTCTAGGTACCGTGAAGACTTGCCCCTCCATAGTCACCTTGTGTAAAGACCCTAAAGAGATAGGCCACTAAGGTTACCAACTACTATAGTGATGCTTGGGGAAACAATTGACAGTTCGATCCACGCGCAAAGGCAGGGTATCTAACCCGAAATCAACTCAAAAGGATTCCACTCATCATTGTGGGTATACCTTTCAAGCGACCCCCATAATACATGTAATATCTAAACTAAGACCAACAAAGCAGGGTGAGTAACTTTGTTAGTCTCAATGCAACCTCGTGATTGACCCTTGTGTTAGAAGGGATTCCCAGGGAAAAATGTAATAAGTATATTTAACCACTCCCTAACTCAAGATTCTATGTTTGTTTGCAACTTTGGAAAATTATCTTTCACACCTATTCCAAATCCCTACAACTAATCTAATGTAGGTTTGCTACGAAAAAGTTAAAAAAATTGTCTCATCAATTTTTTTATAAGCACTTTATTAGATGGTTGTTGTTACTTAAGAGGAAAATGGCGTGAACAATATGATGTTTTGACCGGCTCGAAAGTTATGCAAAGAGATGAAGATGCAATATTTTCATTTCGATGAAAGATATGCTACGAGAAGGAGAAAACATTTATCATTCCTAGATGCACAATGTCCTAAAATTTACTAAACTCACCAATATCAAGATTTTCAAGAAATGAGACAAATAGACTGTACACCAATACATGATTCACACCCCCCCCCAGCCATAAGGGGATTTTTTTTTAAGAATTTAAGATCGAAAATCATGCAATTTCACTACTTCAAATGCAAATATGCCCCCAATCTAATGCAAAGAAAGAAATAAGATTTTTGTTTCAAATATGGATAAAAGAAATAGCATATTACTTCAAAACAAAAAACAACCCAAACAAAGTTTGTCTTTTACCGCGAGTTATTCAGAAAAAATAAGTGTTCTTTTCACTAAACAATTCTAAAGAAAAACAAGACTTTGTAACTAAAAGACACTCAAAGGAAGAGATCAAATCTTTCAGAATAAAACAAAACAAATATGGCTAAAATAAGCTCAAACACTATCAAGTAGACTGTAAACAAATCATAATCAAACCCAAAAATTCACCCCAAAACCAAATCCAAGGTCCGGGTAATGAAAACCATAAAAAATCAATAATTTCACAATTTCCGCAGGCTGGAAGACTAGCACAGTGCGGAAATCACTAATTTTCGCAGGCCAGATATGGGTAGGGCACGACGTTTTCGCACTGGTCAAAATAGGTAGGGCACGCAATTCCTAAGTCACCGCACTGTCCCTCAAAACAGGGTGCGGAAATCAAACAAAAATGGAAAAAATAAAAAATTGAGAAGGTTTTCCAGTGAAGTTTAATAGTCAGAGAGTCAAGATGGATCTTCCAATGACTCAAAAAATAGAAACCAAACAATCAAAGCAAGAAAAAAAGGAAAACTAGGAAAACATTCGTTCCCGAGTGGAGTCGCCAATTTTGTTATCGGGTAAATCGATGAATGTGGACATAGACTAATCCTCCTAGATCCACCTAGATCTAGAACAAAACACGACAGGACATGGCGCTTTCCCTAGGCTCTAATAATCAAATTTAATACCGAACAAAAGACGATAGACATAGCTTTAAATGTCACTTCCTTATGTCTTTGTTGTTCTTGTTTCACTCCGGTGCTCTTGTGATACTGATCCTATAGTGAGACACAAACCAACCAAAGTGAAAGAAGTAGAAGTATATTCAATGACAACCCATGCATATGATCAAGGAATTATGCAATAAAATAAAGATAATTCTATGGGAAAGAAACATCCCATTGTATTATATGAATAATAGGAAGAGAGATTACAACCAGATGCCTTGATGTCATAAGGTTCCTTCCAACAATTCCTTGCTTCCCACACACTTCTTTCTCCAAGGATTCTGAGACCATGGATCTGATAGTTACTCACAATCTATCTTGACAAATCAAAACTCAAAGCCACTCTAACCAAGCTAACAATCCCAAGCCAAGCAAAACTAACTTTCTCCATGATATCTCCTCTCCTTTTATAAGTTGAATAGGATAAGGTGAGGAGGTTAGGATGATCCCACTAAATCATGAAAGCAAGCAAGATCCAAACCATTCGGAGGCCACCTCACCATAGAAGCTTCTCCTTCTAGAAGCATCGAGAAAATGTTCATTTTTCCCATGTACGAAGGCCACCGTGACCTGGCTATAGTGCATCCTACAGAAATTCCGCGCCCTAGCTATAGTGCAGCCTGCAGAAATCAGGTATTTCTACACCCCGACTATGGTGCAGCCCTCAAAAATCTTCCAAAATAGGGTTTTTACAGAGGAAAAAACAACTTCTTCTCTCAAGGAAAGTTCTTCTCCCTTCTTTCTTAAAGAATTTAGGCCACTGACCTCTCTGAAGACAACAGATAGGTTTACATCATTAATGATCATGAGGGTGATGAAAATAATGTGTAACAGAGAGCCCCCCAAAGTATGAAGTTAGAAAAGAGTGATCGCTAAAATACTTAGTCGAGTCTATGTAGAGAACAAGGAACACGTCGGTCGAAAACCTGTCAACAAACAAGGAAACACAGTACAATAATATATCATAATTGAGGTAGGCATTCTCATAATCAGAATACAAATGACTCAAAGCATAAATGTCGACATGCGAAGATCCATGTCAAGTAAGACAGGTCATGGCCACCAAACATACACCATGGATCCATGCCATTATGACTCAAATCTTAACATAGCCACCAAAAATACATTGTGGATATATGTGTTAAAGACTCAAATTTGAACATAGCCACGAGACATACACTGTGGATCTATGCACTAGTACAATCTGAATATACTCCAATGCAACTTGAATCTATCAGAAAATATTCAGGGTCTTCATCTCCACCACTCTATAGTATGAATCTAACCATGCGATTATATGTGTTGAAGTCGAACATGGAAGAAACCACTTGATTACCGGTCATTAGTGAATACTGTTAACACGTGTGAGGGAAATCACCATTAATGTCAATGACTCCCAAGGTACACTAGTACAATCCAATGAATGTGAATTAATAAGATGAGGTCAAACACTTGGCAGAATCTCCCGATCAGGGGTCAATAATGAAAACCCACTATCGAAAGTGAGGAAACTTGCCATTGAGGCATGCAAGTTCCAAGGTACCATTTAGTTTCTAAGTCTAATTCCTGGATAATGAGTTGAAGTCGATAGGGAAAGAATCATCATAGGAGGGCCTTAATATAACCCCCATCAATGACATGAAACAAGTAACAAGATTTGATGTAGATCAAAGTAACAAGTGATTTAGGATTGACTTAGGGATGGCCGATGCAATAGAAGGCTTAAATACTATAGAAATGGCCGACGCAATAGAAGGTTTTCCATGTTGAACTTCTCTTTGAACATATTGATGACACAACAACTGTTTTGGAAACACTGACTCAAAAACAGGGATCACAGACCAATTTGTAATCTTATAAAGGATTATGATCAAGAGAAAAGTGAATTTTCCAACCTAGACACAAAGCAAGTGAAAGGGTGTCATGTTTAAAATTGACTCTTCCATAGAATACAGGTTTAGACACATTTCTTTCCTAATTCCCCCCCCACCATTTCTGGCGAGTACCTCTTTACTTTTACACAAGCTTGAGGAGGATAACATATGCTTGAACTGTAAGCTCATCCTTCGGATGAGTCCCTCGAAGTATGTTTAATGAACCCTAGGAAGAAATGGTTCGGTCTCATATGGTCCTTTCGATGTTTGTTTTATGAGTCCAAAGAAAGAAAACTCATGGGTTTTTCATGTTTAGAGAGTCTGAAAAACACTTAAAGAAAACTCCGGTCCCATATGGGTCTTTCGATGTTTGTTTAACGAGTCCAAAGAAAGAAAAATCATGGGTTTTTCATGTTTAGAGAGTTTGAAAAACACTTAAGAGAACTCTCTCAGTTCCTTTTTCATAAAGTAGTCTGATGAGACCGAAAAAGAGATAAACTATCGCTCAACAGACGTGCTTTCTGATACTTTAATAAGCATGAAAAGAACAAGATCGCTCGACAATCTTTTCATGTTTAGAGAGTCTGAAAAGAGATTAAAGATAACTCCAAGGGGTTACTTTTTCATATAACCTTTACGAGTCCGAAAAAGTGATAAAAGTATACTCGGTTACATTCTCATTGATTTACGAGCACGAGAAAGAACAAAGACTAAGCTCGGGATTGTTTTCATTTTTACACAAGCTTTAAAACAAAACAAAACTATGCTTATACCTGGCTTCATTTTTACACAAGATTGAACTAGAGGAAACTATGCTTGAGGTAGGTGGTTTCAATTTTACACAAGCTTGAACCATAGAGAAACTATGCTTAGACCTGGTTTCATTTTTATGCAAGATTGAACCAGAGGAAACTATGCTTGGACTTCCCAACGCATTATACAGGGATGGTTGGTACTTAGCCCCCCAGTTTAAGAAGCTAGCAGCTCAACTTGAACATGAATTCCAAAGGCCGAGGCAAATGCCCCCCAAGCTTCATTTCATTCAATTGCAAAGGAGAATGAAATGAAGCTTCAAATACTAGATGAAGGACTTGACTCAAACAGAGAGGGAAAAATTGTTTCATGTTTTAACGAGCTTGACACAGGAGAATAACTATGCTTGAGACTCTAGGTGTAATCCCTAGACCGTTGTTTCATTTTTTAACAAGCTTGGCATAGAAACAAGAACTATGCTCGTAACCTTTGTTTCATTTTTAACGAGGTTGGCATAGAGAAGAAAAATTATTCTCATAACTGGTTTCATTTTTTAACGAGCTTGAAATCATAAAATCATGCTCAAAGAAGGTTTCATTTTTTAACGAGCTTGAAATCAGAGAACCATGCTCAAAGCTAGTTTCATTTTTTAATGAGATTGAAATCAGAGAACCA
The DNA here is from genome assembly GCA_900067695.1 of Picea abies. Taxonomy (NCBI): domain Eukaryota; kingdom Viridiplantae; phylum Streptophyta; class Pinopsida; order Pinales; family Pinaceae; genus Picea; species Picea abies. The sequence goes on from CBVK0102114711.1 coordinate 18,216, forward strand.
TGCTCGAGGATCTTCTTGATCACGACTTCCAAGAGGACAATGCTCTAGAAGGACACCATGTCAAGGGACAAAACTCGGTGGAGTCGCCAATTTTGTTATCAGGTAAATCGGTGAATGCAGACATAGACTAATCCCCCTAGATCCACCTAGATCTAGAACAAAACACGACAAGACATGGCGCTTTCCCTAGGATCTAATCATCAAATTTACTACCGAACAAAAGATGATAGACATACCTTTAAATGTCGCTTCCTTATGTCTTTGTTGTTCTTGTTTCACTCCGGTTCTCTTGTGTTACTGATCCTGCAGTGAGACACAAACCAACCAAAGTGAAGGCAGTAGAAGTATATTCAATGACAATATATGCATATGATCAAGGAGTTATGCAATAAAATAAAGATAATTCTATGGGAAAGAAACATGCCACTGTATTATATTAATAATAGGAAGAGAGACTACAACCAGATGCCTTGATGTCGTAAGGTTCCTTCCAACAGTCCCTTGCTTCCCACACACTTTTGATCCAAGAATTATGAGACTATAGATCTGACATCTATCTTGACAAAATCAAAGCTCAAAGCCACTCTAACCAAGCTAATAATTCCAAGCCAAATCCAACTAACTTTCTCCATGAGAGCTCCTCTCCTTTTATAAGTTGAAGAGGATAAGATGAGGAGGTTATGATGATCCCACTAAATCATGAAAGCGAGTAATATCCAAATCATTAGGAGACCACCTCACCATAGAAGCTTCTCCTTCTAGAAGCATAGAGAAAATGCTCATTTTTCCCACGTACGAAGGCCACCGCAACTTGGCTATAGTGTAGCCTGCGAAAATTCCATGCCCTAGCTATAGTGTAGCTTGCGAAAATTAGGTATTTCCGCACCCTAACTATGGTGCAGTCTACGGAAATCCTCCAAAATAGGGTTTTTACAAAGGAAATCCAATTTCTTCTCTTAGGTAAAGTTCTTCTCCCTTCTTTCTTCAGGAATTTAGGCCACTGACCCCTCTGAAGGAAACATATAGGTTTGCATCATTAACAATCATGAGGGTGACAAAAATAATGTGTAACAAGGAGTGTATGGAGTAGTCTTATGCCTTGCTATACCACACTTCTTATAGAATTATTTGAATTCATTTCCACATAATTCTCCACCATTATCTATTCTCAATACCTTTATTTTCTTCTCTGTCTGATTTTCTACTAGAGCCTTAAACTCTTTTAATTTATCAAATACCTCAGATTTTTTTCTAAGAAAATAAATCCATGTGTTCCTTGAAAAATCATCTATGAATGAAACATAATACATAGATTTACATAGGGATGGAACATGAACAAGTCCAAACACATCATTGTGTATCAACTCTAAGATCCCATTTGCTCTTGTAGCACCAAATGAGAATCTTACTCAATTCTATTTACCATATATGCAATGTTCACATAAATCAAAATCCAGAGTGCAATTAGACATACCTTCAACCATACATTTACTGTGTAGTGTTCGAAGGCCCTTTTCTCCAATATGCCCCAATATTTGATGCCACAACATGGTATTCTTTTCTGAGACAATATTGGTCGTGTCTCCTTCATTTCACTGCTTAGGGAGAACAAACTGTTACACCCATTAGTATAATTTCTTCCCAACAACTTGTACAGAGTTCCACACCGAACTCCCCTCATCAACACCATTGCTCCTCGTACCATCTTGCAAGTGTTCTTTCCAAATATAGTATCCACTCCTGCATCATCCAACTTGCTTACAGATATTAGGCTCCTGACAAGTTTTGGAATGTGCAGAACCCCGAGGAGAGTTCTAATCCTTCCATATTTTAGCAACAACTTAACCCTTCCGCGTCCCATGATTTTGGGTGTCGATTCATCTCTTAGGAATACATCACCACCATCATATTTTTTATATTCTGAGAACCACTCCCTGTGAGGAGTCATATGGTATGATGCACCTAATTCGATCAACCATACATCCTGGTCTACATGTGTACCTATAGATGCCAGGTAAACATCACCTCCTTCTTAAGTGGAGGTTTTTCGTCTCTGTGGAAGAGGTACTATCAGATCCCTTTGTTTTTTCAACCTTCTTAAACTTGCAATCTATCTTATAATGCCCTGTTTTACCAAACTTCCAACATTTCCTCAAAGATTTTCTTGGAGACTTAGATCTACTTGTAGATTTAGATCTCCCCCCCTGAAGACTTACCAAGATTCCTGTCTTGGGTACAACCTCTTACAAATAAAGCATTTTTTCTATGACTATCCATGCTTTTCTACCTCATCTCTTTAGATAACAAGGATGCAACTACATCCTCATACTTCAATGTAGATTGAGTGGTCATACTTCAATGTAGATTGAGTGGTACTACCTATTGCTACAACTAGATTATCCCAAGAGTCTGGCAAAGAACATAACAAAGTAATACACTTATATTCTTATGCAATTGTAATATTAATAGAGACAAGTTGACTTACCAGAGTATTAAAGGTATTCATATGTTTTGTCACAGAATCTCCATCTTCCATCCTAAGATGATACATTTTCTTTCGAAGACACAACTTGTTTACTAGGGACTTTGATTGATACAAATTCCCTAACTTATCCCATAGTTCCTTGGTTGTAGATTCTCCTGAGACATTCAACAATGCCGAATTTTCCAGGTAGAGTCGAATAGTACTCCTTTCTCTTCTGTCTAACTTCTCCCAATCTTCTTTCGACATACCAGTAGGTGGTGTAATGGTAGTTTGTGTAGTAGTAGGTTGTGTACCAGTAGCCTATGTGCTAGTAGATGGTGTACCAGGATCCACATCGATCCATTGTTCTTTGTCTACAAGAAGGTCCTCCAGTTCAACTTCCATAGCTCAAAGTTTTTACCGTTGAACTTCTCTATCTCAATTCTAAAAGATCTTTCCATTCCTCTTTATGCACTCAAATCACCACTGCAAAATCTCCCACTAAACCCAGGTTTATCACAGACCCAAGAAAAACTTGATCTATCAAGACCGAGCCAAACCCTCAACAATAAAGGCATCCCTCTGAAGCAAAAAACGAGCTCTAATACCACATGTAAGTTTTAAACCTGTGAAGTAAAGCAATGCATATATATTCTTAAGCAAAACATAATTTAATCAATGGCTCATACACAGAGTACACAGAGATTTTATAACGGAAACCCTCAATCGGGAAAACCTTTCTTATATTCATTATCTCAAATTTCACCATTCACCATACAATATATACAATGTTTTTAAGTATTCCGTAGATACCAAAACCCTAATCCCTTAATCCGAGATTAATTTAGAAAACCGCTAAAATAGTAAAATCCGCTAAAAATAGCAAAAACTTCCCAAAGGTCTTTGTGAAATCTAGAAGGGCCAAGACCGAGGGATCTTCAGACGCAGTTGGTGAATTTGACGCACCCACACACACACATGCAAATAATATAACACATACCCAACTTTTATGGCTAGACTTAAATGTTAATTTTGCAGAGAATTTGCTGCAGTTAGATGGTTGCAACATTCTTTTGTAACAACAACAAGTTCTAGTGCTTAGAATTGCAGCAAAAAACCATATAAACTTAACATTTATCTAGTAGATTGTTTGACAATTCTCACAAGCAATTTTTGAATGAGTTAGGTGCAATTTATTTAGGTGTATGAAACAAATTAGTATGAATTAGTATGGTTGTAGCAGTTATTTGCAACACCAACAAGTTATCTAATGAATTAGTGTGCCTCCCTATACCGCTACATTCCCATGGTCATAATAGGCCAACTCATGATGAGACCTCTAATCCACCAACTAATATCTTGAGTTTTTATTTATCTTATGGGTTCCCTTTTCTTACTGAGAATTATTTTATTGCTTTCTCGGGAATCCCTAGGTGAAACATATCCAAGGTTTATCTTTGAATTTTAACTCTTGCCAACTATTTTTACCCTCCGGGCCTTTAGCCCCTTCTTCCCACAAGGCAAGGTACAACCCTTCCTAGTGTGGCCCACAAGGCAAGGTACAACCCTTCCTAGTGTGGTAAATCCCAATACCCGAACAAAGGTATGGTGAAATGAGAGGAATACAGATGAAAAGTGGTGAGTATGGAGGGAACAAACGATGAATTTTCATAGACCCACCCAGTGGCAACCCATCCTAAAGGGAGATCAACTTACTAGGGAATCATGTCACCCTTCCAGGTATGAACACGTTAAAGAGAATAATTTTCAAGCAAATGTTATGAAATGAAGGAGAATTCAATGCAACATATTCAAGTTCTTCAATAATCAGAGTGACACATACCATGATACCCGGTCTCATTATCTCATGGAGAAAGACTTACTGCTACTTTAGGACCAGACTGGTGGGATGGACATTGCTTCTGCTGATAAAGAGGTTGCACTGAAGAAAAGAGGGTCCCTCTGGGGCCATGCTCAATTCATATGACTCTTGACACTCCATGTCTAGGACCCGTGGGCCTTAAGAAATTATCTCCTTAGTTATCCCTAGGGTTGGGGATAACACTACTGACATATTTCATATATCATATCATTGGTCCTCTGGGATTTTCATAATTTTCCTGAAAAAATGACATGACAATAAAATATTTTTATATTGATATATGGAAACTAAATATCACAAAATTGATATATTAAGAAATGAATATTTTATTTTATATATATATATATATATATATATATATATATATATATTCTAAAAAATGTTTTTAGGAATATTACATTTTGAATGATTCTTTTTTGTTGTTGTATGTTTCTGTTATTGCAAATTTGACAGGTCTCATTGACCATTACTCTAGAAATGCTTCATGTAGTTTAGATATACCCTGGTTTTCGAATCATTAGATTGATTTTTATATTGTAAGTGGAAAGTACGTCTATATGTTCATTCCACTATATCCCTCATAGTTCTGTAAAATCGCCCCCCCCCCCCCCCCCC